>CAXITT010001125.1:31296-55197 GCA_964033795.1 Lymnaea stagnalis | reverse complement strand
ACGCAGATGCGCACCGAGCACTGCCCCCTGCGCACATATTTCTGGAGGTTGGACAACAACAGAGATCCTACCTGCCGGCACTGCAGCCTGGCCCCAGAGACCTTAGAACATCTGTTGACGGAGTGTCCCGCACTAGATCTCCCGGGGGAAGCCAGGGCGGTTGGAGGATCCTTTGTGAGGGAAATGTTGTATGGCTCAGCTCAACAGATGGAGTTGATAGCGAATTTACTAGCCGGGGTCATAAGAGAGTAATCTCAGACCTTCACCAGAATATGTGCGTTAGTTAGTATGACACGGGCAAAGCCTTTCCTACAATACTAAGGAGTGAAATGCCGCGATAATTATTGCAATCACTCCTATCACCTTTGTTTTTATATAGTGTCACTATATTTGCATCCTTTAGGTCTTGGGGGATATAGCCCTGTTCCCAGCAGAGGGACAGAATCTCGTGCAATGGTTGGAGTAAAGCTATCTTACCACTCTTTAGAGCCTCTGGTGGTATTCCATCATCCCCAGGCGCTTTTCCACAAGCTAGACTATCAATAGCTTTGCTCAGCTCTTCCTGTGAGGGCACGACATCGAGTTCTTCCATGAGTGGCATATCTGGTATGTCATCTAGAGCGGTGCTGGAGACTGTGGTAACTGTTGAATACAATTCCAGATAATGCTCAACCCACCGTTTTAGCTGTGCTGCCCGGTCTTGGATAATTTAGAGGAGCAACTTTGGACGTCAAGGGGCCAGTTGCCTTTTTGATGTTTTCGTACATTGCTTTTGCATCGCCCATATCTGCAGCTGACTGTATGCTGGAACAGAGGTTAAGCCAGTAGGTATTGGCGCAATTACGTGCAACCTTTTGGGCAAGTGACTTGGCTGTTTTTAATGCATGCAACCTGTCGGGTGTAGGCTTTTCCTTGTAAGCCGTAAGAGCTTTCCTTTTGGCTTCAGTGACAGCTTTCATCTCGTCCCAATGTTCATCAAACCAGTCCGTGTTTTTGTGAGATTTTTTGCCAAAGGCCTGTATTGCGGATGTATAGATTGTGTCTCTGAGATGCGTTCATTTCGAGTCAATGGTGACGCATGGGGACATCCTTGAGATACCTTCCTTCACCTTGTCTGTGAACAGCTGCGTTAGCGCAGGGTCTTTCATGCTGAAGGTATTGATGCGTGGACATCCTTTTTTCTTGGAGTGGTACGAGTTTTACCTCATTATTCGTACCTTGCTGGCGACAAGGGAATGATCCGTGTCACAGTCGGTATGTGATAGCTGCGAGTGAGTAGGATGCTAGCTAGTTGTGCACGCCTGGTGATGATGAGGTCCAGCTGGTGCCATTGGCGGGATCGAGGGTGTCTCCAAAATACTTGATGTATATCCTTGCACTTGAAGTAAGTGTTGGTCACACACAAGCCTCTTGAGCAGCACAATTCCAGAAGCCTCTGTCCATTTTCATTAATCTTTCCTCTTCCAAAGAGTCCAAGGCATGTGGGCCAGGCTTCGTGGTCGCTCCCCACTCTAGCATTGAAATCTCCCAGGAGGTAGATTGCCTCGTCTTTGTGGATGCTGGCTATTGCCTGGTCTAAAGCTCCATAGAACTGGTCCTTCTCTTCCGGAGTTGAACAGAGAGTTGGGGCATATACACTAAAAATGTTTGTTTGTGTGAAATATAATTTGAACACAAATTGCACATGTTTGATAAGTAGTTGTTTTATACCGTGCTAGTAAAGTTTTCAAACTTTCATAGTTGTAAAAAATATGAAATAAATACAAATACCGTTACAGCACGATATGTATAATCAAATTATGTAAGCCTCTAATTATAATCTTCGGTATCTACGTCAAAATTGGCCATTGATCACTTTCTGCTGAAACAGAAAAAATAATTTTTGGTTTAATTTCGGGTTCAAACGAAAATGAGACTTTCGGCCACGTAAAAGCGTCTGATGTTTTCGGTCATCTACCAGAAGTCTGTCTCTAGGCCGGAAACCCGATCTTCATTTTTGCTGGACGTCTTGATGTCATCGAATGTTAAATGATTAATACTCTGCGAAAAGTGCTCACTTTCTTGTCCTATATTTCCAAAATATTAAATTTCAACTAGTCCTAGGCAAAATGTAACAGTTTTACAGGCGAAAAAAAATAATGGAATGGTAATTTTTATACAAATTTTTGTTTTAAATGTTTCAAAAATAAAATTCTGAATCTTAGATTGATTAAATTCCTTCATGTGTGATATTTATTTTAATATATCTTAATGGTGCTAATCCTCGGTGTCATAGGCCAAGGTGATTAATATCGAATAATCCTTGGGAATGTAAATATGTCAATTATTATTTCTGTTTAATTTTTTAGACACATTTACTAGACCCGTTCCTGAACGAAATAATTACTTCGTCATCGCTGAAAGACCAATGTGTTTGTACTAGGTTAAATATTAACACAGGGATAGCTTGCCAGCAGTTTTTGAAAATACAAAGCATTAGTATAACGATAAAATTGTGGTGATATCTTATGGTTTCAGCATCGATTTCGTTTGGTCTCTGTCTGCTTTTGGATGCGGCTTTAGTTTCGGACGAAAGTCATTTTCAACTTTCGAGCTACTTTCGAATTCGGCTGAAATGAGAAAATCACTTTTGGTCGGTCTCTACCTCTATCAAGATTAGGTTTAAATATATGCACAATCTAATATAGCTCAATGAACCATTTACTTGTTTATTTTATAACAATCTAATCGTTTTTTTTTAAAAAATCAAATATATTTTCTTTTTATTGCACTCATTTTCCTGTAGGGAATGTGACTTGTTTTGTGGGACAGTCACCTCCTTCTTGAAGAGATCCCTAAAAGAAACACTGGCAGAGAGTAGCAAAAATAACATGATCTTATCAATGATTTTATTTTAACATTAACTTTTCATGAATTTGTTCACTTCCTGTAATCCTGTTTTTGGGAAATCTAACTTCCGCAAATAACACTTAAGTTATTAACTTGTCTCTATTTCTTGTCTTATTTTCATCTGTCCCGTCTGTTGGGGAAGTGTCTCGGCCGAAAAGTTCTTGTCTTACTGTTCTTATTCATATTTTAATCTTCCACCTATCAATACATATTTGAAAACACATCTATTTCGCAAACATCTGTTTGGGTGATTTTGTCTAAAATCTATTCCAGCTTGCTATTATCTTCTATGGGAGTCGCTTAGTCAATTATTTTGTCACGTTATATGAGTAAAAACGAGTAAGATTTCTGGTATACTGTATACAACACACTACTGCTTGACAACAGTAGCCCGATACACACTACAACTACACTACATATCGTCCAATGAAAATTAACAAAAAAATAAACAAAGGGGAATGACTCCTGCATCGATATTGAATAAAAACGCAAATGACGTCATAAGCACGCACGGAGCTCAACAACATCCTGCCGATAATAGTATTGATAGTTCCCATCGAATATCGCTCACAATTTTTTCTTGAAATAACTTTCTTCCTTTAATCATAACTGACGTATATTTATTGTCACATTTATGTATTTCATTTAAAAAACGCTTGCATCCCATAATATTACGAAAGGTAAAATTTTTAATTAACATAACATTGGGGAAGCACTGGTGAAGTATCTTTTGTTGTGTGTTGCAGCCTAGTGATGACTTACTCATATCACGTGACCAAACAAGGAAGTGACTAAGCGACTCCCATTGCTTGTATTGTGTATGGTTGCAAGGGATGAACGACTTTAAATGGGTATTCTTGTATGCGGGATAAAGCGTGATTTTCAAATAAAATTATTTATTATTATTACTAATCAATATGTAATATACTTAAGCCATCTTAGTTTAGATAAATCAGTGCAGCCATCAAACGAATGTTCATACAGCGTGTAGAAGTTTGCGTTATAACAGTTCTGAACTATTTGGGACAGCTTACATTTAGGTCCATCAGTTAATGTATTCAAATAATGATTTAGGTTTAGGTAAATCAACGGATGCAAAAACATTTTAATGTGAATTGTATTTATTGTTTAAATGGAGACATTTTAAAAATAAAAAAATTAAAATTGTATTTTATTATGTTAATTAAACGAAACCTTGATGTTTATCTGATGATTACGTTGTTGAGAACTGAACAGTCACGTTATATCAATACAGTGGGGCTGTTCAAGTGCTACGTCATATTAATACCGTGTGTTGTTCAAGTGCTAAGTTAAACTAATACAGTGTGTTGTTCAAGATATATGGTATATTAAAACGTGTATAGTTCAAGTGTTATGTTATAAAAAAAACCATTTTTCGTTCAAGTGTTATTATATATTAATACAGAGTGTTGTTCAAGTTTCACGTTGTATTAATGTTATGCCTTGTTCAAGTGTCACGTAATACAAATATTTTGTTGTTTCCAGTATCACCGATTTTTTAGAGGAGTCTTTTGGGTGGAGACTTTTGTGAGGAGAATTTTTCCTCGTATTTAAACTCTCTTCCTAAATAAAAAATGCAACGTTTTTAATATTACCTATATTCTGATTCATAATGAGATCGAGTTTCATATCTAGATTAAAATTCATTGTCTTATCCATAAAAACACACATTGCCTTTTCCATAAGAAGACACATTGAGAGATACATAATGTGATCAATAAAATTAACATAAGGGTATATAGATTGATTGAATATAACCAAGGCAATATATTGTTATAAATGTTTTTCAAAAAATAAATGATGTACATTTCTCATGTCATTAAACATAGTTAAAAACATTGGATAGAAATCATTTTTAACAAGTATTTTTAAAATTAATTCTTAAATTAATCGATTTGGACAAGAATCGGTTGCGCATAATGCATATCAATTTAACATAAAAACACTAAATGACTTCATCAATTCTTGATTAGTTATGTATGCGTTGCTCAAGTTTCAGGTTATGTTAAAACGTCTATTTTCTAATCATTTTTACAACCTCCCCCACTTCCTCAAATATAAATAAATATATAAGAAAATTAATTAATTAAATTATGATGTGTATATATATATATAAATATGTATATCCTATATATAAAGTGCACGAAATTAAATAGTTTCTTGACATATTTTGACAACAGACGACACTTCTAGCGTATTAAATAATTTCGCTTCAATGTCTCATCAAGTCTTTGCCAGTGAGCATCATGTATTTAAATCTGTGCAGTTTGAACAAAGTCTTTTGATCATGAAACTGCATTTTAAATAAAGATAACAATTTATACAAGGGCGTCTTATTTAAAACTAAAATATAATTAAATATTACAGTTTATTTAAAACATGCAGTAAGAAGGTGGCCCATATAGTAAAGGCCATCAGAAAAGGCTAAGGAAGGGAGACAAAGGAGTCATTAAAATATAATTGATAATTTTGAATGCAGGTGCACACACGAAAAGTAGCAGGGGTCCCAGGAAGTCAAACCACTTTGATTATGTTACAAAAATGAAAAAGATAACTAGGATATATTACTTTAAAAAATGACGAAGAAATATTGTCAAGACAATTATGATAATGAGATTTTTTCAATAGTATTATGGAAATTTAGGTTTTATAATCTGCAAAACAAGGGCCCCTGCAAAGTGTCAACTTCACATCTACAATTTTTACTTAATAAAATATGCATTCAAATAAAACAAGTTTGCCTTTTGGAAAATCTTTCATCAGAAAATGGGATTCTTTCTATCTACTTGAACATGAAGGACTATGAGGCTGTACTGTCTCCCAATCTGAGGCTGTACTGTCTCCAAAAATGAAGCTCTACTGTCTCCCAATCTGAGGCTGTACTGTCTCCCAATCTGAGGTTACTACTGTCTCCCAATCTGAGGCTGTACTGTCTCCCAATCTGAGGCTGTACTGTCTCCCAATCTGAGGCTGTACTGTCTCCTCTACTGAGGCTGTACTGTCTCCCAATCTGAGGCTGTACTGTCTCCCAATCTGAGGCTGTACTGTCTCCCATGTACTGTCTCCCAATCTGAGGCTGTACTGTCTCCCAATCTGAGGCTGTACTGCTTCCTGAAGTTGTTATAGTCATTCATAAATGCAATTAGGGTGAAGCTGGTGAAAGAGAAAAACAAGAAATAATACACAAGTTGATAGACACATACCCTAGTATTGTATAAAGCTGATGGTAGCGAAGACTAAGAAATAATGAACAGTTTGATGGGCATATAACATAGTCTGGAAAACTATTTCCTTAATCCCAAGAAATTTAACGTACAGACTTAAAAATGGGATTACCTCTCTCTCTGTTGTTAACAATTAAAATGTTTGAAGGAATTGTTTTAGCAGCATTTGATGGTCCATTATGTGTAGTTAAATATATCTCTCAATATTCTATATTAGCATTAAATACTATGTTCATTGAATCAAGTTGTTTCTCATATTCTGATATTATTGTTTGACCACGATTTGTTAGGTCCTTTCCATTTGCTTGTGATTAAAATATATCTTCACCACTTCCCATTTAAATCCCTTTCACTTTCTTAAATAAGAACTGATTATTTCTTCTTTATACTGCGCAATTTCCATTGAATTGACAATTTAAACTAGCTACAGGTGGTATAACCAGCCAAAATTTCAAATACTGCAGTGACTGCATGGTAGGATGTATTTTCTTAGGTCACGTAGCGTTTAAAGATTTTGACTATATGTTGAGACGACTACTACTACTACACACCACTCCTGGCAATGTAAGTTGTTATTTGATTATTACTCGTTACCTTTGAGTTTATATAATTACACTTTTACTTCATTTATTATCTAGCCAACAAATAGATTATACGATAGTTTCTAATATCAAATAAATTTCATTGATGACTCATGACACAAATTTTCTTTAGCTTGCTCATCGAAATTTTAATAAAACAAGATGAACTCTTTTTTTAGCACACTTTTTAAAATTGTACTACAATTATAATAATTACCGCCCCCCCCCAAACTTCTCAGTTGTTACAGTCATATGAATAAAAGAAGACATTCATATTTTTTTGTTTTCATATTATAGAAATACATATTTTAAAAAAAAATATATGTTTTTTAAATAAAATGTTTCAATAATAGGAATGACAATTTCAGTCACAATTAAGTTTTCAGGGGAAATAAATGTGACATATTTAATCTTTAATAAAGACATATTTAAGGATTTTATGGAAAATGGTAAATTTTAAAGATTAATTTTATGAGTGTGTTTTTACAAAATGTATGATAGAAAATTAACAAAATTTCGGAATTTTATAGCGTATTTTAACTTTTCTAACTTGATTTAGCAGCTTTCAAGAGACTTTGAATTTTAAATTATAAAAGATGTATATATATTAAGTAAAAAAGCTTAAACAAACAATGCATATGCTATCACTTCTTTCCAAAAGGGCGTATTCTCGTACGCTCCAATTCTATCCTTACGTGTAAGGATGCAAATCCAAAATACTCTCTCTCTCTTCCACACGCACCACTGTTGAGACCCGCTGGTCCTCACCTTTGTGAGACCCGCTGGCTCCACTCTCTCCATCGCTTCCCCACGCGTTCATCGCTACCCCACGCGATATGACACAATTAGGCTGGGCCTTAAAATAATACAAGTAAACTCAAATAAGAATGGAAATTAACTTATTCACTTTGGCCATGACCCAGTTTAAGCAATACACTCATTCTTGTCAAGCGTCCCAACTCTGAGTTGTCACTCTGATCACCAACACTAAAAAAACTAACTCGAAATCGGAAGCCACGCTTGTGAGTCATTTAAACACGACTCTGCAATGCCACGCTTAAATGCGGGACAAGCACGCCAAACTTAGAGTATATATAGAAAGCCCAAATCATGTATCGGCCTCTCTTACCTGAATTATGTCAGAAGAACCTGGCTGGCATAATTAGCTGATAAAGTGTGTTTATCCGATTGTGTTGGGTTAGTATTGTTCACTGTCATATTCATGTGTACTGGTATGTAGAGTCGTAGATGTAATGTTATTAAGAAAATGTTAGGACTATAGTGACTATTGTTAATGTTTGAATATGATAACTATTAATAATTTATAATGTGATGTGATTTGTAATTCTTAGCTATGTCTTATGCATTGTATTTATTATTCTCATTTCTAGCCAGTTAAGTAAAGTATAGTTACGTAAAGTGAAGTAAACTGAAGTTACGTAAAGTGAAGTAAAAGTGAAGTAAATTACACCCACCTAGTAAATTACCTGAAGTAAAATAAAGTAAATTATATGAAGTAAATTACATGACGTAAATTACGTGCAGCAAGTTACAGTAAGTAACATTTGACCAGTAAAGAATATTTGACTAGAAAGTATTTGTAAAGTAAATAACGTTTGTTCAGAGTTGTAACAGTTCAACAAATAATAACTGGAACTAAAGTTAGTACAGTTCAGTTAGAGGAAGCGCAGTGACTAGCAGGAGATAAGACAGAGGAATCAAACAAGACGGTCGCATATACTGTGTGTGTGTAACCCACAGTACAGTTCAAAGTCGGCACCTACCTCCTCGCAGTGCCAGTGATTGGAGACACTTACGCAGTCAAGCCGCCCAACCCCGCAGTACGTTGTGACCCGAGCAGAGGGCCGCTGTGGTGTGTGTGTGGGGACTTGCTTATTCGACCAGATCGCCGTTGAGAGCTTACTATGCATTAATATTGGGCAGTATCTTGTTATTCTGTTTATGTGTATAGTATATGTAATGTGTATGCTGATAATTCTGTTTTTATATTATTAAATATTTTTTTGTGGGCTGAACCACTCTTGTTTTATTAGTATAGTTAGTTAAAGTATTACTAGAATTGCAAGTGAGAGCTAGTGAGAGTTCATTGAATGATAGAGTGAGTGTGAAGTAGGATTAGAGTAGAATACTTCATCAGGAAATTAATCGTACCCTAGACATAACCATAATAGCAGTACTAATCTAACGTAGAGGAAAGGGACCTTTGTTTGTAAATACAAACATTAAACATTTCAAACCCAATACTTGTAACAATTGGGTCAGAACATACATAATTAAAACATCATAGTAGTTTTGTAACACTAAAATGTCTTCTTAACTTTTTCAATTATCGCAAATTCTCTGTGAACTATAAAGTGTTCAGGGCTTAAATAGCTAAGGAAACAAAATGTTCTCAATTGAACTATATTTAGTTCAAGTTGGGCTTGAGCAAGTAAATTATGTCCCTAAATATGTATAATTTTAGCCCTTTGCAATGGAAATTCTGAAAGTTCCTCTCATAAATGTCTGAAAGAAACACCAAATTTAACAAGTTTCTAAATGCATCACTGCATTTTGAATTTACCCGACAGTCCTAGGCACCTCAATTTCTACTTATCTCTTCCTATACATGATTAATGTGACAAAATGCAATTGATTATATGCTTAGGCTAAATGATTACCTATTTATGTTATATATTTTGGACTGAGTGCCATAATGCCTCACTCTGATGATTGAAAAAAAATATTCCCCAAAATCAAATAGAAATGTCGAATTCAGGTAAACTCCAAAGAGCACCTCTAGATTGAAGAAAAAAAAACAAATTCTGGGAAAAGCTCGAGAGCTCCCCCACCCCAACTTTTTTCAATTACCAACAGTGCCAACAATTTCTGCCCTTTTCACGAAAAATAACAGTGCAGTTGGCACTGGTCATTATTTTGTTTGTGCTTATATATACTCTACCTAGTGGAGTATCTAGTGTTAGTGCTGACGGATACATTACCTTTAGGAATAGCTGTTATTAAAGCTACTCTAGTCTTGCCAATCACGTATGCCACGCTACAATTAACGATACAAAGTCTGCATTTGTCATAAAATCCTTCCCTTACATAGAAAGAAAACGTGACATCTGGGCTGATTACTTAACCCGCCTCACATGAAGTGGAGCACCTAGAGGGTTTGTTGACATTGTTTCATTTTACTCCCCCTACTCCTAAACTCTAAAATCCACTACACTCTAATTACCCCGGTAGCATGGTACATTTGCAGATATGTCCGGTCTTCACCTTTGGGCTGCGCTTTAGGCCTTATTACTTTTTCTTACGTGAAAATATTACAAAGATTTACAAATGTTTTTAAATTAAATACAGATTAGGTTTAAAGACAGGAAGCATTAAATGATGTATTCAAACAGCAAGATAAGATAAGAAAAGACGCTTTTATTAACCAAAATAATTGAAAGTTTGTTTTTAATTCATTGCACATTTTGTTTTGGAAAATCCCTGATTATTTGATATTCCCCCAAATTGTTCAGCTGGAAAGTGTTTACTTAATCGTTGTATGGTTAGAATAGCTGCTATGTTCTTTAGTGAATAATTGAGTTGTCAGAATAGCTGTTACGTCTTTGAGTAAATAATTGTGTTTTCAGACTAGGTATTTCATGCTTGCGTGAATCACTGTGTGGTCAAAATAATTGTTAAGTTCTTTATTGAATCATTGTGTGGTCAGAATACTTGTTACGTTCTTGAATGAATACTTGTGTTCAGAATAGCTGTAAAGTCCCTAAGTGAATAAGTATGTGGTCAGAATAGATGATACGTTCTTGAGTGAACCATTGTGTGGTAAGAATAACTGTTATGCTCTTGATTGAATCATTGTGTGGTCAAAATAGCTGTTAAGTTCATGAGTGGATCATTATAAGTTCCGAATAGCTGTTAAGTTTTAAAGTAAATCATCGTATGTTCAGAATAGCTGTTTCAATTTTAAGTGTAACTCTGTATAGTTAATTGCTGGTATGTTCCCAAGGCAAGTTTATATTTGGAAAATAATATTACTTTGTTGAAACTGAGTTTCCTACTTTTATAGACAATAATCAACTTTGTCTTTTGTTTGTTGCCTCGGTTTTTGCCATTGTACAAGATGGCGGATAAGGTGGTGATACGTGGGTTCCAATATGGCGGATGTGAATTTGGTTTAAGCCCAGATCTTCCAATGTCATTTAACCACTTAGAGTCACGAAAAAACAAAATATTTTTTTTTTTTTAAATCTAACATAATTCACATTCATAACGCGTTTAATTCAAAATAAAGTAAAAAATAAAATGCAAAATGATTCCAAATGTTGAAAAAATTAGCAAAGTAGCAATCGAGTCGCCGGCAGAGCGGCACCACGGTAGATCGGACGACTGAGAACGTGGGGGTTGGTGGTGTGGGAGAGAGAGGGTATTGTGGCGTTGTATCCCTACAAGTCAGAACTTAATTCGAGAGTATCAGATAACTGCAACTATTTTCACAAATTTATTTAATTTATTAAAAACTTTGTGCATCAATTAAAAATTTAATTTCATTTTTTTTTCATCTTTTTTCATTATATAAACCTTTTAATTTGTTCTGTGTGAGTCAAGTAGATTAAAGCAAAACTATTTATCACATAGTTATTTATTAATCCAATATAAATGTCTAAATAGACAATGCATTTGTACCAACATAGACTTAAGTTTACTAAAAGTGTTAAACTTAATAATCAATTAGTACCAATAAATTATTACTTTTTTTAAAATCTGTAACACATCTACTCTGACATGGCGTGGGATGTTATTTCTTATGCTGTGGGTTATGTCAGTAGTATGGTTACTTATGTTATGTTAATACTTCAGGATGCCGACTAAGTCTTCTTCATTCTTTCACTTATTATCCAGGCACGTAAAGAAGAATACTCAATTCTAGTTAAAACCCACAGTACTTTATTGAACACACTTTATCCTGATAATATTAATGATAATCCTTGCATGAATGTAATTTCACATATATATATATAGTATTATTCCATCATTCAGAAAGACACGTCCTCACACTACTATAACTCAGCTCAACTGTACTACATCTCAACTCTTCTCAACTCTGACAAACTCTGACTCTCCTTGTCTCAGTCAACTCATACTTTATTACCAGTAAAGCGTGAAAAACAACCGCTCTGACAAAAACATAATTTTACTCTCTAAAAACGTGGAATTCACATTTGCATCTCAAAATACAATCCATTGATTGTCTCTCCTCGTGGAAAAAACATGGTCAACACAATTCACTGTTCACTTATGCTACCTCTCTGTTTTCATGTGAAAACATAGTCCGTTACAAAATCCTTTCACAAATAATTCCAACTCAGAAATCTGGCGTCGACTTACGTGATATTCCAAAATAAAATAATAAACACTCATTTTAATTAGAAGGCGGTAAAACAGTGTGAAAAGATAATTGAAGACGTTACAAAAGATTTCAATAATATTTGAGAACGATGCATAAGTGTCAAAAAAAAATTATATTATGTGTAAAGTTGAACATATAAATCAAAATAAAAGAGTTTCAATACAAATATATGATGGTTAAAATAGCATTATAAAAAGAGAATAGTTTGAAAGTACAATGGAGAAAGTGATGGGAATGATTCACCTCTAGTTTCTGTAAGTGATTATTGCAAGGGTTAATTACGTGATATGTTAGTAATGGTATTTTCCGTATTGTTAGCATCCCACATTATATCATGTTGTGTTTCTGTACTTCGCTTTAGTTCTACGTGCTACATTTATTCATATAAACTTTAGGACTCTAAGAATCTGCCGAAATCTTGTTCAAAAAACCTAAGAAGTGAGGTCAAGGTCGGTGATAACAATAATGATCTCTATCACCATATAAACTTCTGTTTTCAGGACAAGGTCGGTGATAACAATAATGATCTCTGTCACCATATAAACTTCTGTTTTCAGGACAAGGTCGGTGATAACAATAATGATTTCTGTCACCATATAAACTTCTAATGCTACAAAGTAAAAGATGAAACATACAGGCCCACGAAAGTTACCACAAACTCATTCAAGACGGTCTATGAGAACATCCAGCTCCACTCTGGTTTCCATATATACCGGTGATTGCGCATGATATCATCATGCTCACACCAGGTACCATACACTGAAATCACCCTGATTTCAAAATAAATAATAAACAATGTGGCTATCGACCAAATGTGGAAAAATGTTCGTATCGAGAAAGAGAAAGACGCACCCCGTCACTGCTAGACGTAATATCTCACTGGAGTTCTGACTCTGACGTTATCAAGAAAATCGTTTGAATATTGCCAACATCATTAATATTTATTTCATTATTTTTCGACTCATACATTTGTTGTCAAGTGCATTTTCATTTAAATGGGTTTTGCTAAAAAGATTCTTAAGACTAGATCTATGTCAAAAAATGTAAATATGTTAGTATAAATTCTATAGGATGTCGTCATTTAATTTAATAAATATACATGCCCCCAAAGACAGCGTTTAAGGGATTTTATGAATGTTTTATGCCATTGAATTAGTAGTTGTATCATGAATGTGTTATACCATATTGATTTAGTCAAAAATTGGAAGTGGTTTAGTTAAATTGTTATACTTTAAAGACGTGAAATAAATTTAATTTTATGACAACTATTTATACGCATGGATATTAGATGAAGGGGGATTTTCGTGAGATGTTTGTATAAGGTGGTGTGTGAGAGAGAGAGAGTTTTTTGGCATTTCATCCCTACAAGGAGGGAACGAATTCAATAGTACGAGTGTTCTCGCACTTCAACACGTTTTTACAACCATCATAACGTTTGGTTAAGCTTTATGAATTAATACATATATTTATTTTTTAATTAAAAATTCAAAGTTTTTTGGGAGGCAGCGAGAGAGAACTAGAAAACTTCAATTACGCCATATAATGCAAAAATAATGTTATTTTCTAATTTTATTTTTTGTATAATTTTATTGCAACAAAAGAATTTAGATATATTAATGTAACGTAAATCCTTTAATATGTCTTTAAAAAAAAAGTATAAAATATATCGTTTATTTCCCTTGTAAAAAATATTTAATGGCATAATTATCCTTTTCAAATATTTTTAAATAATGAAATACTGTTAAAAAATATTTATTTTTTATAATATGAACCATACAATGAAAATTATTGTTAGCCTTATGACTGTAACAACTCTAAAGTCTTGCAGTACATTTATGTTATAATTTTTAGTACATTTTGGAAAAGTGTGTTTTTTTAAAGAAGTTTTATTGTTTTCTTAATATTTTGCTAATCAAGTTGAATAAAAGTGTATCATGAATCATCAACGTTAAGGTTTTGATATTAGAAAATTTTAAACAATTTAAATTTAAGCTAGATAATAAATGAAGAAAATATGTAATAGACCAACTCAAAGCTAAACAATAATAATCAGGTCACAAAATGTAATTGTAGTAGTAGTCTCAACTTAGTGTAAAAACCTTGCTATGCAAATAAAACTGAATATAATTACTACCTACTACGTATTCCATCGGAATTTGAAGTCTTGTATATTCCTAGAGTATTTATAATCGTGGCTGTTCCTACAGTATTTGAACTCTTTGCTGTTTCTAGAGTATTTGAAAATCATGGCTGTTCGTACAGAAACAAAATGTATACGTAGCTACTGGTCATTGTCACTTTCTTGGGAAAGAAACAAACTACAACTACAACAGAGTTTTGGGGCATAAACAATTCTAATCAAATGTCCAATTTGAGGTTTCATATAATTTGCTTCTGATCTACAGATATGCTCTAAATCAGACTATGGCTGTCGGAGTTTTCTTTCAATGTGTTAAAATCTGTCATTTTTAACATTGGAAATAGTTTCGGTTTCAGCCGAAATGAGAACATCAATTCACCATTTACTTGTTTATTTCATGACACTCTAATTGTTACGCAATGACTTGTATTGGGAGAAATTAATCTCCTATTTTAATTTTAATTGGCTCGTTGCAAACAGTGCCTAACAAAGGACGATACAATAGAATCAACAGTATTAAAGATACGACGCAAAACAGTTTCTAGTTACAATTAATAAGATTTATTATGTCTTAAGATAATTACAAATGAAAAATATAATTACAATCTTCAACTTACAGTATGGTAGATCTTGTACCGGTTCACAGTTAACACAGTTAGAATAATGTGCCAATAAATAATGCGAAATAAACACATATGAGCACACAAATACACAAAGAATAAAACACGCCTCTTAATGTTAAGAAAATATATCTGAAAATCTTCCTCCTTCCAAGCCTGGCAATCCCTTATATAGGTGGGTCTACCGACGCCCAAGCCCTGCCTTCGACAAGCTACATGGCACTTCTAGAACCATCAGATTCATTCTACAAAACACTACTTGGACTAGATTATTTATTTTTAGTAGTTGGCGGCATAAACAAGAATACATCAAAGGCCCAAGCCACATCCCTTTGTGAACACAGCGTCTCATGCGAGGTCAATCAGAGGGCACGCACGAGGATTATTATGTAAACAAGCTCTCTATAACACTAATCGTTTTATTGAATCAAAAAAGGTTCGTTTTATTGCACTCATTTTCCAGTATTGAACTTGACTTGCTTCGTAGGACAGTCACCTCCCTCTTGGAGAGATGCCTGAAAGAAACACTGGCAGAGAGTAGCTACAATAACACGATATTATACATGAGTTTATTTTAACAATGACATTTCATGAATTCTTTCACTTCCTGTAATCCTGTTTTTGCGAAATCTAACTTCCGCAAATAACACTTTAGTTATTAACTTGTCTCTATTTCTATTGCTATTTTCATCTCTCACATCTTTAGGGGCAGCTCTTGGCCAAAAAGTTATTGTCTTACTGTTCTTATTTTTATTTAAATCTTCCACATGCCTTGATCCACTATTTTCTTTTTTCAAAAAGGAAAATAAAAATGATTTTCAAGGGAAACAATCGATGTCATTTTCTTAAAATTTTATCAACCTCTTTTAGGAATTTTATTATACATTTTTTATTGTTTTTTTCATGCATAAAATTTTAGAAAAATTTTTTTTACATAAATATTGCAAACAGTTCAAAATATTAGTAATAGTTATATTTGTTTTTAATTTTTGAAATTTTTTAAGATAAAAACTTTAAATTATTTTTTTAGAGAAATTAAAATACTTTTAACTCTGCTTAACCAATGGTCATACGCTAAAGACGCTTCTTTACAAATTGGATTAAAAATGGATTAAAGATAAAGAGTAATTATCAAGTAACAACATTCAGTGCAAGGAATGTAGTGTAGCAATAGTAGCATAAGCTGTATTTGTATCTTAGTGTCAAAACCTTGCTACGCTACTACCACTGAAAACTCACAACCTACCATGAAGTTCCTACAGTAGTTGATCATCTTGACTGTTTGTACAAAGAAAACAAGCAGTGTGAAGTTACTGTCATTGTTAATGTCTTCCAAAAGAAAACAAATACACCAGAGTTTTTGGGCACACATTCCTCTAATACAATTTCCAATCTATGGTTTCATATAAGTTTCTTCTGATATACAGATATGTTCTAAATCAAAATATAGCTGTCGGCGTTCTATGAGACTGTTTTAAAGTATGTTACAGGGTAAAAGAGTCTTACACATGATCTTACTAATTTATAACTCGAAACTGATATTTATAATCAAATTATGTAAGCCTCGAATGAGTTTAGCTTTAACTATAAAGATAAACTAATATAAATTTCTAGCCACAAATTACTTGTTTAATTTAATACCATCGAATCTCCTTTTTTACAAAATATATTTTTGTTTTATTGTTCTCATTATTGTCCATTGTGCATTTTAATTGCCAAGGGGGCAGTCGTTCCCCCTTTCCTCTTTGAGAGATGCATGAAAGAAACATTGGCAGTGAGTACAAAAAAAAAACAAAAAACATGCCATTATAAATGATTGTATTTTTAACATTAAACACTTTCTGTTATTTTGGTTGTGGAAAACCAAATTCACAAAATAACAATGTCGATTAATAAAGTTAAAAAAAAAATAATAATAAATAAATAAAAAAAATAATGTTCCATTATGTGTTGTCGTCATCTTGAATTCGAGCTCTACATCTAGGGATATAAGACAAATGTAAATAAATTTGTTTGGTATTACATAGAAATTTTAAAACAAAAAATTCATTTTTAATCCTTGCAAGCTACTATTTCACAAACCTTTTTTTTCAGAATTGTTTCCCCAGGGATTTTATGGGAAAATTGCAGATACTATTTTTTGTGTAAGGGGGCAGTACTAGTAGCCAGAAGCGTAGCTAAGGCCTGTCAGATTGGACACACGTCCAGGGTCGCCTGAATAGTGTGGAGATAGCCTTTATATTATTTAATAGTTGCAAAAGTTGGGGTCGGCCGCACAAATAAATCTTGTTCTATGACGCAAAACTGTCTGAAAATATTTGGCCACCAATTGCGATACTAATAGTACTTAAGCCACTTTGCAGTGTATTTATCTATCTTAATTAAATTAAGTGGCAACTGCCAATAATTTGAATATTTTAAATGGGTTGTAATGACTGAGATAAATGCATGGGCTTATGGGCAACAACTCACCAAAGTTGTATTGCAATTTTCTAGGTGTATATGTTTCATTTTCAAACCATATTTATATATATATATATATATATATATATATATATATATATGTAACATTATTTTTGCAGTATTCGAAATTTAATTCGAGGATAGCAGAGGAGAACTTAATTGTTTTTAATTTGTGTTTAATGTAGGTGTTTCTTAACATTAGACCCATCGTGTGAACCGTGCAATCTCTACAAATGCTGTTACTAAGAAAGGTATATATATATTTATGGGTCCCGATAACTTGTCACTGTATAAATCGTACATGAATGGCATAACTATTTTAAAAAGACATCTGTTGTTTACAAAAAAAATTATTTATTTATAAATGCGGGATTTTATCTAAGTGAAACCGTAGGCATATAGTGTACATTTCTTAATTTTCTGTAGAAATAAATTGCTGTTTGGCATTGAAAACATCGCTTCATTTGATCAGATCAAATACAAATTGCCATTTCGATATACGTGCAATTACTTTAAACTAAACCCAAAGAATTGACCAAGTGATAACAAGATTTTTTTTTTTTTTAAATGTGTACCAACAAAAAAACAAAGGATTTGACTTCTTAATCGAAATGCTATTTCAAAAAAAAAATATATTAGCTACCTACTTGCTTTTTATCGAACATAATATAAATTAATATAAAAAAGAATGTGGATGGATGGGCCCTTTTCTACTATCATGATATTAAAACAAGAAAATCAGGTGAAAATGTAAGTAATATTAAATATAACCAAAGTATTTAAATATATATATATACAAGCATTTTGCCTGCCTACAATTTATAATTCAAACATATCGTACTTTAAAAGCTATGGGTAATAAAAGGAGAGACTGCCATCGGGTTAGTACAATATAAAATGAGTAAAACAGAGTAGGATTAAACCTGAGAAAATAAACGTAACAAGACAGCGAAATTGTCGGCAGAAAGCCTTCGTCAGCGAACAAAACAACAGAAAAAAAAAACGGTATAAAAATAAGAAATAGCACTTAGCTGGGAAGTAGTATTTGTCGGCAGCAAGAGAAATGTGCACATTTCAGGTATAAACTTTCTCTGTTTTAATCATTTCATTTTAAAAGCTATGCTTTTCCGATGAAATATAACGTGAAAACAAAATGCACATGTTTGACAATTAACTAATTATTTTTAAATTATAGATCCTAATGGGTATGTAAATGTATTTTAATGAAATGTCATAAAAGTCTTTAAACTTGTGGAATTGCAAAAAATAGACCAATACACATAGAGAAATAAGAGAACAACAGAAAGTAAGACGCGAGCGGCCAGTACGACATTTATAACCGAATATTATAGCAAGATTAGCCTTAAATATACGGATCATCAAAGATATGAAGCCTAGCATGAAGACAAGTTGACGCTAATGTATCTGAGGAGAGAGGCTAAGATGGACGCCTTGGGCTGATGACTCTAGCTTCACAGAAGCAATAGATTGTTTACTTTTTAAAATCAGGAGGAGATTTTCTTTTTGAGGTAGACCCAGTAAATTATTTGATTGAAATGTCTCATCAAGTCTTTGTCAGGGAGCATCGTTGATTCAAATCTGTGCAGTTGTTTAGAGTCTGTTGAACATAAATCTAAAATATAAATAATACAACAGCTTATACAAGTATGTTGTATACAACAAAAAATAAATAAATGTAACAATTGATGCAAAACAAGCGGTTGGCAAGTTAGGCAAGGCAATAAGAAATAATGTGAGTATGAGAGGCAGGAAAAATTCTTATCTTTGAATGCAGGTGGACAACCGAAAAGTTGTAGAGACGTCCTCGGCTATCACACCACTTTGAATATGAGATGTTACAAAATGCAATTATTGACCAATTATGATTCTCAAAGAAAAATAAAAAAGAAAATGACATGTTGTCGACACAAATATTGATAATGAGATGTTGTTAAGAACAGCATTGATAATGAGATGTTGTCAATAAAAAAATTATAATGAGATGTTGTCAATAAAAATATTATAATGAGATGTTGTCATACAAGTATTGGAAATGAGATGATGTCAAAACAAGTATTGATTATGAGATGTTTTCAAAACAAGTGTTGTTAATGAGATGTTGTCAAAACAAGTATTGATTAAAAGATTTTGTCAAGACAAGTACTGATAATGAGATGTAGATACTTATATATAAAGCCTAACCAAACAACGCCTTTCTTTATTCTTTGTTCTTAAATTGGGAGAAGTTTCTTACTGAGAGGAGATTACAACGGTGGACATGCTGCTGTTCTCTCGGTTTAGTGCTACACCACTACTAACCAAGTATCAGGGCAATCAAGGTGCAGAGTTTACACTATCGTCACATTTTGACGGACTGATGACAGCAAAACGAAAGCCGGGTTATACGTTGGGATATTTGACAAGGTCATGTCCTGGTTATATATCATAGAGACATATGCCAGATTTATGTGAAACTGTTATGAGTAAGATTAATATGAAACTGTTAGATTTCAGATTTAAGTCAAACTTTAATTTGTCAGTTTAATGTGAAACTGTTATATGTCAGAGTTTTGTTAAACTGTTCTATAGATGGAGTCGCTGAGGCGGTATTACAGTGACACAATACATAATCCGACAACTCCGACGTTGTAGAGCACAGGGAGAAACAAGAAACACAGCTGGTTATTCTCTTCATATTGAACAGTCTACCATCAGAAATTGTAAGAATGTACACTTCGTCCACACTGTCCCTGAAGTAAATTAAAAAAAAGAATCAAGAAGAAAATGGACAAGTCCGTTGGATTCAGTGCTTTTTGTGATGGTGCCTTTTTTAATTTATGCATTTTTTGTGTGGGAATTTTATAAATTAATTAAACTTGCCTTCTCCAAAAATAATGTCAATTAAAAACAAAAGCCACTTTACCAGCGTTTCCAGACGTCCGTATTTATTACAGGCAGTTTGTATTTTCGAACAACTTTTCTGAACTAATTTGTGGGTCCATACTCGACGTCCGGCTTGTTCGTATTTAGATATTCCTGTCGCACCTTAATGTAACTATCTACGAATGAAAATACAATATTCCCATGGAAAATTGTTGATAGCAATTGATTTTCTGAGCAAACTTATGTTAAACAATTTGTATTTGTAAGGGTAATATTTGCTGAAGTTAACCACTCTGAGAGATACAATGATTGTTCGGTGTAAAATCGATCTAAAACATTCTCAGTTTTATGATAAGCCTCTTGAGAATGGAAATTAGTTAAAAGCTATTCAACATTCTAACAAATATTAACAACAGTTTATAACAAATTGATGTATAGCATCCATTTTGTTGTTTTTGCTTCGCCCCTTCTCTCCGCCAGTCTTTCTGTGAGCATTTGTGTCTGTCCTTGGCATCAAGTAAACATGGTAAGCTTAACTTTATCATTTTAAGTAATATAGTTTAAATCAAACAGATCAAGCAATTGTTACGTGTATCCCCTTTCCCCATTTTTGCACCCTTCAAAGAAAGAGGAAAATAAAGAAAATGTCACATTTCAAAACCACTGACGTATACGAGGCCCACAGCATTCGTAGAGGTGGCATGGTTCACACGATGGTCTAATGTTAAGGGACACCGACATTTTATTTAAAAACTATGTTCTCCTCTGTTGTTCTCTAATTAAATTTAGAGTACTTCAACGTTTATTCACATCTTTATAAATATACTTATATATATAAACTTTTGTATGCTTGTATGTAAGAATGAATGCATGTCCCAAATTTTCTCCTACAAAATTCATGTAATGGCAATAAAACTTTGGTGATTTGTTGCCAGGAAGCCCGTGCATTTATCTCAGTCGTTACATCCCTTTTAAAATATTCTAATTTTAGGCCGCTGGCACTTAATTCAATTGAGATAGATAAATACACTGCAAAGTTGCTTAAATTCTATTAGTGCCGCCATGGTGTCGCGAAGCGATTCTTCTGTATGGCCAAGTCTTTCACTGCATTCCGTTCAGCAGTACATCATACACAAACAGTCACCAATGCAACAAACAGCAACCGGTTTGTTGTAAACGAAAGTTTATTTATCGCTACTCGATGAACAAGACTTGACGTATAATTTCAGAATTTGATTATAAATCACTCCAACCAAATATTAATCAATTTACCAATCCAAACACTTCTGCCAGTATAGTCCTCATCAATTCTCTCAGCACAACACTTAGCAGTATTCAATTCACAACAGTCAATGTAGCACATCCGCAATCTATCTTCTCTAACCACAACCAAAACCAACGCGTCACTTCCCATTACACAATTACGTCACAACACTCTCACACAAACGATACGGCTGCACATAAAATCTCTAACTAACATCTTTTGCCTATCAAACATGACAACGACGCTCTACACATAACAACAGTGATTCTCATACCCTCGACACCTATGTATGTGGCCAGCTCTCGCGTCGGAAAATCTTCTGATTTATTCGTGTATATACCAGACGGAAAAACAAGAAGAAATTTGAGTATTTAAAAGCTCTAGAAGAAATATAATTAACACGCAAACACGTTCGTTCTTTGATGGCATTGCAAGGCATGCCGGGTACTCGCTAGTTTCAAATAAAATTGATCACGAACAATTAATATAAGGCTTAATTTTTCTTACGCCGGCGAAGGAAATAATTTATGTTTGACACTTTTTGAATGTTTGCTTTACTGTTTGGTATTGGTAAACTTATCATTCATTTTATATGTTGCATCCCAATTGGAAGGGATCGAATGCCGAAAAAAACACGTGTTCGCCTTAAAGAAACATTTGGTCAAGCTTTTGAATTAAAATTAAATTTATTTTATAAATGTTATCTCATTGTTTCCTTAAAATTACATAGGAAGTGTAAAAAAGAATACAAATCTGTTCAAAAACTGTTTCTTAAAACATTTTTCTTGGAATTTTTTTATTCTAAAAACACTTTCACAAATTAATAATATGTCCCATAAAATCTAATATATATATCTATATATTTAAATATATTTAAAAAAACGCTATAATTATCTCCCTTTGAACAAAATTGTTTGCATATCCTTTTCTACTTGTTTTAAAATGTAAGAAAAAAAGAAAATTTAAATAAAATTGAATTATGCAACTGCAATGCACTGCAGTTGTTAGAACTCTGATTTATTCTATAAAGTAATTATCAAACATGACAACGACGCTCTACACATAACAACAGTGATTCTCATACCCTCGACACCTATGTATGTGGCCAGCTCTCGCGTCGGAAAATCTTCTGATTTATTCGTGTATATACCAGACGGAAAAACAAGAAGAAATTTGAGTATTTAAAAGCTCTAGAAGAAATATAATTAACACGCAAACACGTTCGTTCTTTGATGGCATTGCAAGGCATGCCGGGTACTCGCTAGTTTCAAATAAAATTGATCACGAACAATTAATATAAGGCTTAATTTTTCTTACGCCGGCGAAGGAAATAATTTATGTTTGACACTTTTTGAATGTTTGCTTTACTGTTTGGTATTGGTAAACTTATCATTCATTTTATATGTTGCATCCCAATTGGAAGGGATCGAATGCCGAAAAAAACACGTGTTCGCCTTAAAGAAACATTTGGTCAAGCTTTTGAATTAAAATTAAATTTATTTTATAAATGTTATCTCATTGTTTCCTTAAAATTACATAGGAAGTGTAAAAAAGAATACAAATCTGTTCAAAAACTGTTTCTTAAAACATTTTTCTTGGAATTTTTTTATTCTAAAAACACTTTCACAAATTAATAATATGTCCCATAAAATCTAATATATATATCTATATATTTAAATATATTTAAAAAAACGCTATAATTATCTCCCTTTGAACAAAATTGTTTGCATATCCTTTTCTACTTGTTTTAAAATGTAAGAAAAAAAGAAAATTTAAATAAAATTGAATTATGCAACTGCAATGCACTGCAGTTGTTAGAACTCTGATTTATTCTATAAAGTAACTTTTTTTGGAGAAGCATTGTTAAAAAAATAAATATTGTTTTTAAATATTTATATGGCCTAGTTCAAATAGTGCTGTCAACTTACATAGTTAGTTTGGAAACATGGAGTTCGAATGATTTACTTTGGACTAGTTCAATTAGTGCTGTCAACTTACATACTAAGTTTTGAGACATGGAGTTCGATTGTTTTACTTTGGTCTAGTTCAAATAGTGCTGTCAACTTACATAGTGAGTTTGGAGACATATATTTCGATTGTTTTACTTTGGACTAGTTCAAATAGTGCTTTAAACTTACATGAATGCTGTAAACTTGCACAGCAGCGAGTTTTGAGTTATTGAAATTGATTGTTTTAGTTTAAGACATTTTAATACTTAACATTAAATTTATGAACCTGTAAATGTTATTGTTTTAATTATGTCGATAACGTTTTTTAAATATTGTTAAGTATGTAGATTGTGTATTGTCATTAAACACATGATTTTTGCTTGAGACTTAAAGACTGACAAGCTGTGATTAATATCAGGTTATTTCTATTTGTTGTACTAGT
>CAXITT010001124.1:120638-130755 GCA_964033795.1 Lymnaea stagnalis | reverse complement strand
CCGAAACCGAAGCCGAAATTCGGTCGGTCTCTACTTAAGAGGGAGGCGATTAGATTTGATGATTATTTAGAAGAAGAAACATTCATAGTATAACTTTAGTTTTGTTTTGTTTTTATCTTAAACAATTTGAGATAATCGTTTTTGATTTGTTAACACCTGAAATATAGGTTATGTAGTACGGTTCAATTCAGTTGATTAGTCCATTATGGATCACATCGTTCCGTCCTGAGACGACATTATTGGGTTTGAAACAAGCATATAAATAGACGGGAGTAAGAAGCTAAGGCATAAGTGACATACCGCTTGAAAATGCCACGGGCAACGAGTTAGTGGAAGAGCTGGATTGTGATAAAACAGAAGTTGACATCTCTAGTAATGAGGAATCAATGAATCTTCCCAAAGAATTTTTTTACAAATTGAAAATATTGTGTTGGCTGAAGTAGATGTTTTAGATAAAAAGTCAGGTTAAATGTGATAAAGTTCGGTGTTAGCGAATTGAAGATTCCGTCCCTTGATGAAGTTAGGTTTTTTGTTTTTTTTAAATAACAAAACAAAGTATGGGAAAACCTGGGGGAGGGGGGGAGGGGGGAAAGGGACGCAACAAAACGACGATCGTGACTGCAAGAAGACCTCATTAGTGAGACGACTAATGGTCGTTGAGGCCCCACATATTTTCTTGGTCATCACTGCTACGGTCACCCTTCACGAAGACAGCCTACTCAATTCCGCGTACTTTAAACCCACTGACGGCACACAGCTGTTTAATCTACTCCTCCTCCCACTCTACATCCTATAAAGACTCTTCCTGTCGCTTTCAGAAACAGCCAGGCACTGGAGTCCTTTAAAACTGATTTAAAAACACATCTATTTCGCAAACACCTTCTGTCTACCACCTTTTCCCATTTAATGGATACATTGGCATGTGTTGCTTCTGATTGAAATGGGATGAAAGACATTGACTTGGTATGCTTGAATGTAGTTTTTATACTGTTGCGCCTGTTTTTAAACGTGGTAAATTTTAGAGTTTGTTTTTATTTCTCTTTTTTGATATGGTTGACTTTGTACCTCGCTTCGAGCTTTTGAGTCTTTTCTGGAAGGCAGGGCTTACGCGACATATATAAGTGATTGACAGGCGCGGACGGAGATTCTGAGATTCAGATAGATAATTATTAACTTCACGAGACGTGTATTTATGTGTTTATTTCGCATTCATCATTATTAATTGGCACATTGTATTAAATGTGTACCGGTACAAGATCTACCATACTGTAAGTTGATGATTTATAACCCCTTCGTACACGTTGTATAAATGGAGTCCTTTAAAACCGATTTAAAGACACACCTATTTCGCAAACACCTTCTGGGATGATTGTCTACCTAATTTTCCATTTAATGCATAATTGCTGTGTCGTGTGTTGCTTATGGTTGAAATGGCTAGAAAGACTTTGCCATTGTATGCTTGTAATTAGTTTTTGTAGTGTTGCGTTTGTTTTAAATGTGGTAAATTATAGATTTCTTTTTTGTTGACTTTGTACCGCGCTTCGAGCCTTTGGGGATGAAGCGTGTTTTTGAAATGAACTTTATTATTATTATTTGTACACATGACTTTAACTATAATTCTTCATTTGAAATTTATTTTAAATAAATATTGTTTTGCTATTTATAAAATTATTACAAATAATTAAACTTTTTGATCCGAAAATCTTTTTCCTATAAAGTTTATAATACTTCGATATTTACGATGGCGTCCAGGGAAAAAATATGCATTCAGGTAAGTGTTTTGTACAGGTTAAAAATTTAATTTATAGTTAGATTTCCTTTGATAACGCATTTTGAAACGATAATTAAAGTTTTTTTCTTTGTGTAAATATGATTTGTATGTTTATAAAAAGATTTCTGTGTGCTACAGAATTTTTGAAATAGTGGTGTACACAAATGTTCACAGATTCACAGTGTGCTGCTGTGCTTCAAATAAGTAAAGTAAAAAAAGTGCGATTAATAGGTTAAATAGTGAATTATAGGATTCGTACTAGCTAGATATCTAGTTGTCTATCATTGCTGTCAATTTAGGTAAAAGTGCAGTTCAGGTGCGTATATTATTTCTTAGCGCATTTCGTATTTTAACATTTTTTATCATGTAAACTTACGTGTATTCTTTAATAATTTAATACAGGCAGTTATAGTTAACTAATTCTGGATTATAAATCGCATCTTTTCTTTTTATTTTGCTTCTAAAGAGTCTTTAAACATCCCCCAACCAAAGTGACACAGCCCCCATTTGTTTGTATTTTTCTTTTTACGCTATGCCAGATTTTTAGCCACCTATAAGTAGGTACTTTGACACAAAATTTAAATATTGTCCAATTGCCATGAATGATACATCATTTTAAAGGGCTAGCTATAAGCTTTACAACAACACCAATTTCATCTTTCTATCTTTTGTAGAAGTGGAGTTATGATTTTTTCAGTGATTTTTTAAAACCCTCTTTTTTATCATTGTATTTAACTGTGAAAATGTGTGACCCACTTTCCAAATTTCTGCCTTATTTTGCCCAAAACTTTTTTATTTTAAAAGATAATGCTACCAAATTTTCAGGAGACATTCTTAATGCAACATACAACACAATGAACAAAAAAAACTTTTAAATAACATCAGTACTTTCTATTTTAAATTGTTTTATTTAAGGGTATGTTAAGAAAAATGTGAACAGAAAAAATGGAAAAATCAATACCGATACTAACAAAGAAAAAAAAATAACTTGTTTATTGGATTTGAACTAATTATATGCTTGTGTTAAATTTTAAATAAATTCTTATAATTATAAAAAGGTAAGTAGTTTTTTTTTTCTCTGCATGTAATGTAATTATTAATTATAAATAAAAATTACTCAAAACCATTTTTTTATCTACATTCAAACATGCCTCCTTGTTCTTTGATGGAATGGAAGGAATTCCGCCGAGTTCTGCAATAGAAAATTTTCTCTTTTATCTGAAAAAAGCCTAGAAAAACATCTTAATAATTTCAATCATATAATATAAGTTAGTATGCTAAACGAAATTTTCAAACTAAGCATGTTCACAAAAAAGAATGAAATACTAGATTCTTCATTACGCACAAGCGCCCCCCCCCCCCAACTTTCTTTTTTTTCCCCTCTCAGAGAGCTCGGAATATAGGGGTTGTCCTTTGAAGTCGAGTCGGGGAAAGGGGGGGGCAGATTAGAAGTGGATCACTGACTAAGCAGTGGACACACACATCATCATTGTCCTGGACCTGGTGTGAAGCTGATCACCCTGAAGGCTGCTAATACGCTGTCCGTGATTAGTCAGCTCTAATTTGAGTACCCCTCCTCTTTTTTCATATGCAAATGCGCTTATTAATGGTGACTAATTTGCGCTGAGTAAAGTGAGGGCTAGTGATTAATTTTTTATATTATAAGACGGACTTTTGGCTTTGCGGTATTGCTGGTTGTAGGATCATTTTGTTTAAAATGGTAGGACGACCAAGAAACTATAACTAAAATTGTTGATGCAACAGGCATTTTTAATGGTGCAGCATTTGGTTTATACGTGCACCTTGTGGGGCAACAAATAACGTTAATACAACTGGAATTTCTCCTAAGGCGCTCTTAACAATTGCAATGTGCCATCGGAAAACGGGAAAAACGAAAGGTTTCCATAAGTTATTTTAAGTGTTTTTATAGGAGACAAATTAATTATAATTTTTTTTACTATGGTGTTGTAGTTTTGTTGTTGACATTTAGTTTAATAGCAATGTGAACTAAAAGGACGTAGCAGATGTTTTTTTCTGAATGCAGCCCCGGGCAACTCCAGTAATAGTTGATAGTAAAGTTATAAAATAAATACATCATTTATTTTAACTAGATTATCCAATTGGGCAACTTTCATAAAGTATCTTTAAAGACAGAAGAGTTATCCTTGATTTACCACAACGGCTCTGTAAAACACGAAAGATTCATAAAAATATACTTTTTTTTATCTCGTAAAATTTGTTAATTGTTGTTGTATTCCAATAAAAAGATGGTATATAACTTTTAAAATACTTTTTATAAAGAATTAACATAAGTTTACACGGGAAAATAAGAGATTCAAACAGAAATAATATATGCACCTGAACTGCACTTTTACCTATTATTGTGGGGAAATGCATGAGGTTTCTAAAAATATTTGTTTTCAAACACATAGTGTCAATACTTAGAAGTTGTGAAAAAAATAATGCAATTTTTTTAAAATGAAAATGTGTAAAAAAAAATAAAAAAAAATTGGTGATCACATGCAAAGAAGGAAAAAAACAAACCACATAAAATTATTTAATAAAATCTGTTTATTTAGAAAGCAAATTCATTTTCCTATATCATATTCATGATTTAGAACATTTCATGAGAATTTGACCAAAATATAAATTATTTTGTAAAATGTGTCAAAAAGGGGAAATAATTTTTAAAAAATAAAAATCACCGCCCCCCACCAAGTATTCACAAAAATTACAGGTTATATTATTTTACCTTTTAAAAATTACTTCAAGATTTTAAAAAATAATAGAGATTTTAAACTTCATGGTACTGTTAGTCAGAAAGTTTCTTGTTTTTTTTAACAAAGATAAATTTACCATGCGCTATATTTGATTTATAATTTTATTTTCTTAGCATTCCTAATTTAAAGCACTAGCACACTGACAATTGCTTTTAAAATCTATGCAATCAGGAATTATTGCATTTAGATTGTATTTGATGTTATTTACATTTGCAGCACTTGCAACGGCATCACTTTCAGTAAATCATCAAATGCTAAAATAATTTCCTCGTTGAAGTCAGTTGAGAATAAAATGTCAGGTAGCTTCAGTTCATCTGTATAATAGTTTTCTTATGAACGATCCTGAAGAGGTTATAGCTGGCATTATCAACAAAAGGAAAAAGGGGATTAGTCCAGTGCTGTTCTCTTTACTTACAATGATATATTCATTTATCAATTGATCAACACCACATAGGTCACAGGAATGAATTGTATGATTTCAAAATCTGATTAGACAATATTTGGTTTTTCTCCCCAATAATTGCCTAGAAAGACATCATCAGTTTTGGTTTTGTTCACAAAAGAAAATCCATTTGCTGTCATATTATTTGAAATAAGTGAGGCTTGTCTAATTTTCTCTCCACTGAACATAGTATAAATTATTATCCATCACATCATATCACATTGCTTTGGTTTTTATCTTTATTTACTTCTGATAAAGTCTGACAAGTTCACTTTGCACAATTTGTCCTCATTGTCTGTTTCAATATTATCAACTTTGAAGAATGTCTTATTTGAATAAATCTGTTTTGGGGAATACAGCATGAGCCCACAATTCATGGTAGTAATGAAACATTGTTGCGGTTGACGAGTATTTTTGTACACTGAGGACTGGTACAGGTGACATGCACATTAGTAGTCCTAGAAATGTGTAAAAGTGATATGTTGTTGAGATATCAACAAACCACAGTTGATGGATGGTAGTTGAATAGGTGTATTTTTACAAATGTTTCAACCAAATTCAGTGTGAAACATATCTTGAAAATCCTTAGACTTTAGGATGCAGATTGTATCCATGTTATGATGACATTTCTTCCCACACATGTCAGCCTGTCTTTCTGGCTGGGGGAAACTTAGGAGTGGGAACCAGTGGGTCATCATCTCGAACCTCATACAAGCCTAGCCTGTGAATGTAAAAGAAGAACTAATATTATAGACCTATATGATGCAACTATTAGGGATGCAATGAATATAAAATATATACTTACTTAAATTTCCAGTTTTTAATACTTCAAATACTGTCTAAAAATCATTATGACTAAAAAAATTAGTGTCAGATAATTAATTTTTTATAACACACATCGATGTCAAATTTCATGGTCTTTAGGATAAAATATATCATAATAATTAGTGCCGACTGCATTGTTTACATTCCCTAGCAACAGTTTCTAAGCATAACGTCTTCTAAAATTATTTATGTAATAAAAGATTCGCAAATTATACAATGATTTTATCTGCGTAGATTCATTTTAAAATGGGTAGTAAATACTTCAATTATGATTAAAAATACAATTTAAACCAATAAAATAAAAATAAAAGTAAAAAATCTATAAAAAATATAGAATGACGAAACACTCGATTACTAACCTTCTAGTTTTAGTGACTATAATGGGCTATAAAGGCAGATTCTCATCAAAATCTGAATCAAAGTCACTAGATTCAGGTTCCCAACTATCTTGCCCAGATGTTTCAGATAAAATTTGATCAATATTTTCGTCTGTAGTATTCATTATTTAAAATTTTGGGCTGCCGAGTCGACTAGCGTCTTGCCCAAATTTTCCCAAAATGGCGATAACGCTTCTGCATGTCACGTGAACCTCGAATTCGCTAAAAAACATCAATTATTATTTAAAATCTTTAAATATTATATTTTTATATATTTTTCTTCCAAATGTATGATAAAATAGGTATTGAACACTTAAAAAATAAAAAAGACAATATTTTATTAGCGAAAATAACCAACGTATATAGTTGTACGCTCTCTATATAAGAGGAATGAAAAGACTTAAGTAAGGCATGATAATATAAGGCTAATAAAAAAAGGGTAATAATTAGGGACCTCGGTATCGACCGGAAATACCCGAAAAACGGGTATCGTATTTTCGTTGTCATAATGGCGACCTCTACTTTTTAATTTACTGAGGGTATCGTTGTTTCGCGTTTTATAATAGATTTTTAGCATGATAATATAATTTTACTACCGCCAATTAATTAAAGCCGACATCTTACCTTTTATATTTAGAGTTCGTTTGATTTTTTTGGTCAAGCTTAAAGCTTTGAAAATTGAAGTTAAAAATTGATCAACTTCACTCAATAATAACTTTTTTGTAAAAATGCGCTCAATAATAAAAAAAATCAGCTCTTATAATTTATAGGTTCATTTACAACATATCCAAAATTCATGAGTGTAGACCATGGGTGGTCTTCAAAAACGAATTTCAAAGATGTAATTTTTTTAGGCTTAGGCTATGTAATTTGTCATCATGGCCACCGTGCTTGTCTGCTTATTTCCAATTATCGATCGCCGCCGTGGGGTAATTAATAATTCATTACGTTGGCTATCCAGAGTGTAAATGGGAAATGTAACTAATAATTAATCATTTTATATAAATAAAAAATGTTTTATAACATAAATAATTATTTTTGGCTTATTGAATAACAGTGATTTTAATTTTTGGGTTGGTTCCCATGGACCTGGCTGACACTGACATGGGATTAATAAGCTCTTGTCTTTGACTTAGATAGGCTTAGTAAAAGAATTATAATAGTAATTATACTATTATAAATGATTTAAAGAGTGGGATAAATAGCTTTTATTACAACTAATATAATAATCATTTATATTAGTTTATATATTTATAGATAAATATTTATTTATATATATAATGAACATAGGCTATAGGCCATTTATACATATAGTATATTACAAAGTATACTATATCAGGGTTAAGGCCAAGTCCCAACCCAACTACTTTGTACTATTATAATAAATTATATTTAATGATATTTTAGGATATGTAATAAAATTTTAATGAATATTGTGATTCTTACTTAAGGCATAAACTAAGTAAAAATTTTAAAAATATTCACTTACCTTTGGTATTGAAGTATCCTATATTTAATCACAATATTCCACAAGAGAATTATTATATAATCCTCAGTTTCTCAAAGAAAAAAAACACAATTTCTGGCACAATAATCCAAGAATTACTTTAGAAATTACTAAAGAACAATCATAAAAGCTTGTACTTACCTCTAACAAATGACTATAACTTATTTTATTTTCTATTTAGCTCTAAAGTCAAAGTTGATTCAAACAATACATGTTGATTTGTAAAACAAGATGACAAACTTAAAATAAATGACATAGTGATTGTTTTGTCATACTCATATAGGAATAATATATAAGATACATATGTAGAAAATGGTAAAATAAAAAGTGTAATCATCAATTTTAACTAAATGAAACAAATAATCCATTTATTATTTGTTTATGCTTATAAATGTTAAACAATTCCACAGAAGATTTGAAATTAATATCTAAAGAATATTGTTATTATTATAAGTTTTGGGAACTTTAAAAAAAAAATGTTAAACATATTTAATTAATAACCGGTAATTACAAATAAGTGACGAGTCAGCATATTTTATATATTTTTAATAGGAAAATAATAAAGATTTTCTTTTTAATTTTTGCGGAATATTAACAAAATCTAACTTATATTTTGTGGCTTTATTTAGAAGGACTCATATTTAACTATGTACCATATACCCTGTAAATATTATATTTTTGTCTCATTTTATAATAGTTATAGGCGTTTAAAAAAAGGCAAAATGAGGGTCACAAATGTGGAGGAAAACCCCATAGTAAAAAAGTGGTTTTGAGGTCCCTTACTAATAAATTCATAACTTTTGAACCACTTGAGCTAGAAAGATGATCTTGGTGTTTTTGTAATCTATTCTCCAGGCTCTATACAGCTGAAGTATTTTTAAATTTTTTTTAATGTTTTGAAATTTTCATCAAAGTGCCTAGTAATAATAAATAAGGCAGGGATTCTTACCACATGTCACATGTTTTTATGTTGTTGCTTTACTTTACTTTTAACTTTTACTTTACTCTTTACAGTACTTTACTTTTCCTAATTTAGGCATGCTAGAAGGCTGGCACATAATTCACTAAAGCAGCATTTGTGAAAACGGAGAAAACTAGAGAAGATTTTTAAAATAAAATAAATTATCCAACTAGTCTGCACTGGGAAGTTGGATTTGGACATATTTTTTAATATTTAGTTAGTCGCATTTGAAATATTGAAATATATTTTTAGAACCCACTAAACAGCTCTATCCCTTAAACAATATATCCCCTCAATGACTTGCTGTAGTTATTGAGTGTCAAAAGAGTCAAAGCGATTGCAAAAAAACATTTTGAAATCAAAGCCCGTAAGTCATTTAAATAAGCACTGAGTAAAAGTACATCCCTGACATCTTTTTGTCAATTATTAAATTCAAAATCACTTTTCCAATATCAAGTAGCTTGCGTAGAAGATATGTTTTAATAAAATAAAAAAGAGCAAATTTCTGAGTGCAGCTTTGAAGATGATTTGTGCCATAGGAATAATTATTTTATTGTCATACCAGATATTTTCAGTAATATCTTTATTATTTTATTTTATTCATATCAGATATAAAATTTGGCTGAGATATAGCAACAGCTATGATTTTTAGAAATGTCTGCAATAACTATGAAGAATTTAGCCTTTAGGATGCCTAGCTTGACATTCAGTATTGCTACTGATGGTAGTAAAGACTCAGACAAAAAGCAGTACTCTCCAGTGGTCACCATTGAAGGATAGGGTGGCCTTGTAAATTCTCATCTCCTAGCTTTGCCGGTGTACAAAGCGTCCTCGGCCACAGGACAGAATATATTTAAGATCATGGCAGATGAATTGAATTCACAGGGCATTTCATGGGTTAACTGCATTGCATTTGGCTGTGACAATGCCAATGTGATGACTGGCCAATACAATGGGTAAACTGCATTGAATTAGGCTGTGACAATGCCAATTTGATGACTGGCCAATACAATGGAGTATACAGTTTTACTAAAGGAGAGCAAGACATTTATCTGGCATGAAGCTGCCTCCATCTGGTGCATCTTGCAGCTAAAAGGGGGCTTCCAGTCTCACCCAAGTTGAGGAGGTCCTGGTTGACGTTTGTTACTTCTTCAAGAAAAGTGTGAAGCGACAGAGTGAATTGAAGAACCTGCAAGTCCTGTATGGTGCAGAACAGATGAAAAGTATCAAGCATGCATGCACCAGATGGCTTAGTATTGCAAGATGTCTAAAAAGATTTTTGAAAACTGGGACCACTTTATGCACTTTTTTATGAAGAAAAATATACAAATTCCAAACCAAATAAGAAACCACATGATGGGCAGACAACTGCTGTGTTGGAAGGACATTGCACAACTTACTCTGTGAAGCAGGTTGATGCCATTTATGACTTTTTGCGGTCACCAACAAATCAA
>CAXITT010001124.1:84540-104166 GCA_964033795.1 Lymnaea stagnalis | reverse complement strand
TTTTTTTATTGCTCCCAAATGATACTCAGTTTGAAAGAGTGAGAAATAAAGACAAAAATATGCCATAATATATTGGAAACTTAAAAAATATAGATAGTAAAATATTTTTGATATTATTCTCAATTTTAATTTTGGTCATCAGAAATAAGATGCATCCACAATTGGGTACAACTGAGATGCTGCATCCATAATTGGGTACACCTAAGATTCATCTATGATTGTGTAACACTGAGATACTTCATCCATGATTGGGTACAACTGAGGTACTACAACCATGATTTGGTACCATACAACTGAGATGCATTCATGATGGTGTACCACTAAGTGTGACTAAGATGATACATCCATAATTGGCTACCACTGAGATACTAAATCCATCATTGGGGTAAAAATGATATACATTGATTGGGGTAAAATTGATACATCCATGCTTAGGGTACAATTAATACATCCATGATTGGAGTACAATTGATATACATCCATGACTGGGTGCCCCTCTGATGCTACATCCATGATTTGGTACAGCTGAGATTCATCTGATTGTGTAACACTGAGATACTGCATCCATGATTGGGTTCCGTACAACTGAGATACATCCATGATTGTGTAACACTGAGATAATACATCCATGTTGGGTACATCAGAGATACATCCATGATTGGGTATAACAGAGATACATCCATGATTGGATACAACTGAGATACATCCATGATTGGGTACAACTGAGATACATCCATGATTGGGTACAACTGAGATACATCCATGGTTGGGTACAACTGAGATACATCCATGATTGGGTACCACAAAGATTTCTTTTCTCTGTAACACAAACAGAGACACTCCTGAATGGTAGGTCTGTATCTTTTATTAAGTTAAGACTTCTTGACTTCCAAAATTTCAACATTGGACAACAGATAGTGTTTCCTTCCTGAAAATTTGACCACCAGCAGTGCCAACAACTTGAACTATTATTTTTATTGTTGATAGTTATTGTATGGATGGTTTTACTTAACTGAATAAAGTGCCAACCCCTTCAAGATGTTAAATGAATGTGTGTATGAACCTGTGAATCAATATCTAAACTTTTTCATGATGTTTGAAAGATTTTATTGAAAATTATCCTTTAATGTTATAATTTGAATCTCACTTTTCATGTATTTGAAATTTGATTTTGTAGCAGACCTGTTTACTCTTACTATTTTGGCATACTATGTACGATTTTGAAGTGTGAACATTATATAGACTGTATGTTTATTTTTTTTACTTTAAATATAAGGTATTTAACAATTTTGTGATAAGTGTGCGATTTTAAGAGTTTGAGGGTAAACAGGTCTGTTGTAGGTGTAAGACTTTGTAGATCTATGTTGTCTAGTATTAGTAAAGGATGTATACAGTGTTGGTCATCAAATGTACCGGGTGTTAGATGGTGTAGTTTTAAAGGTACATTCACACTGCAGATGTTACATGGATTCTCAACTTTCTGTGACTACAAGTTTCTGCTGGCAAGTTACATAAACAGTCCCATCATATTTTGTTCAGTGCTCAACAAATCTTGTTTAAAAGGCAAGAATCCTAGTAACTATTCGGTAGTGTGAATGTACTTTAAGACTTTGAACATATACCATTGTAAATATGTTGTCCAGAATCAGTTAAGGATGTGATATTGTATATTGCTGGTCATCAAATGATGAGACTCCAATTGTGCACAAATACAGTTTAATTATTTGGCGACAAGCAATAAAGTAACAGGGCAATGCAGAATTATGATTTCAAAGTCCCCCATGTGATAAACATACAAATATCTTTTGTACAAAAACCAAACATTGTATGTGAATTCATTGTAAATATTTTTTTTCCGAGATCTTAAGATGGTGGTGGTTTTAGACAAATAGCAAATGTTAATAAATGATGGATTGATTTGTATTTTACAGGAAAAGTATGAAATCCAGGCATTCTATAGATAGTATTGTCTATAGCTTTAGTGCCTGGACTTTTTATAAACAAACATTTAAATTGATTGAAGTAGATCTTATAGAATGCCTGGATTTCACACTTTGCCTGTAACATGCGTAATTGGAGGGCTTGGTGGAATAAGGTGCCTACATTTTTTAGGTAGCTTGGATTTCACCAAGTCCTTATGTTAACAAACACGTAAAGATACCTCACTGTATATCACCAGGAGTATTCATGTTTTCATCTCTTTGGAGATAGTCTCGCGGGGAGAATTTTTGTTTTTCTCCCCTTAAAATAAAGAGCATTCATGTTTTCATTTTCTTTTTTAAAGTTAAATAAATTTTTAAACACTTCAAATGTTTTTGCTTTGTTTCAAATATTTATTTCTTTTATATACATAGTTTCTTTTTTCTTTTTCTCTCATACTCTTTACATACATTTATTTATATTTTCTCTCATACTCTTTGCAGTTAAGCACCAGTTATTTATTAAAGCAACGTGAGATATTCCCTTTTCTTCATACTCTTTGCCTTGAATTGTTTGGCGCCAACTGAAGAAGATTTGAGTCTTCCCTCAAGTTTTTGTCTTCAATTCTTGAACGCCATCTGAAAATAAAAGAAATATTTATTAACTAAGATTTGTTATCGGTAAAATAACCTCTCCTTATCTTTCCCAAATAGATAAATCATTCATTCCTACCATGCTAAAAGAACGAATTGGTTTAAATCTATGATAGGCATTTTCAATTATTTTACGTAAATCGAGTCAATTATAATATACAAATAAATTCAAGCATATGTTTAATCACATTTATCATTACGTCTCTTCTTTTTGTTTCGTCCTTAAATACAGAAAAATTAAAATATTTTGATTGAGCTCTAGTTACATAATTTAGAATAATTAAATGAGAACTTCTTTTAAATTTCCTTCAGTGACTTTACTGATAATATCCCTCACCGATGACAGTTTATGGGTTCAACTGAACTTCACTTCCTTGGTCACCAACTTGTAATATGCTAAACTCATTTCTAATACTACTTATAAAGTCTGATACATATCTACAATCACAGAATCACTAATGATCCCTTTGCATAAAAAAAGATAGTAATTCAAACAGATAATTTTATCAGTCATGCACAACTTTTTAACTCTTAAAATAACTAAAGATAGAATATAAATACATTTGGATTACTTCATTAACATGAGCAGTGGTAATATCAGGTCAACTTCAGCTTTCTTATGAACTTTTCTCTCCCATGAATTTAATAGGTTTACAGTCGGTTTTTTTAGGGTCCATGTTTTGCTTGCTTATATCTTTTTACTTTTGAAAATTTTCTGACTACAGAAGTATGCCCTATTTCCTGCCCATATTCTTTCTTTTATTTCTGTTAGTAATTCATTTCTTTCATTTAATAAGGATCCTAGGTATTTTAATGAGTTTATGACTTCCAAACCCTGCTTATAGTGATTTTATGCTCGAAGCGTTATCATCGTGAGGGTGAACTTGGATGCTTTAATTTTATTTGAGTTAATTTTTCAAACTAGAAATTTGATAGCTAATCCATTTTATCAAGTCTTCAAATTCAATAAAGGCTTTTGATATATCTTTCCTACTTTTCCCTTACAGTGCTGACAAAGTCATCAGCATATGCAAGATACTGAAGGAGTTGATTTTAGAGAGTGGGTCTTGGGTTTTCCTCAGATGTCAATATGTATCACGCTCATTCATTTCATAGTTAAAGTTCACATACCTTATTGTCCAAAGTTGTCATTTAATGGATTGATTTCTGTGAGATCGAAGATCATTGGAACATGTCCTGTTGAGGTGTGGTTTCTTTTGACCATTCACTCCTGTTGAAGAATGATTACAGCTCATGAAGAAGGAATGCTTAATAAATTTAGCATTTAACACACTAGCACAATGGTTCTCAATCTTATTCAAATAAAGTTAAACTTTTCTTTTAACCAGGAGGGTTGTTAGTTTTGACCAATGATTATCATTATTGTTGAGATATTGTACAACCCCCACCTTAAGCAGTTCTTCACAACCATTTTTGCCCCACTCCCCATCTGAACACACAAAAATGTTTCATATCACCACCTCCCGTATAGAAAAAGCATTAAAAAAGTATCGGGTATTTCAAATTTGAGGCATGCTAAGGTCTTAGTAAAGTGTAGTGTCCCATCTAACATTAATTACATGCCCCCCCTCCCCAAACACATTTCCAAACCCTTAACATAATAATAGTAAATAAGGTTTGTTTACATTTTTCATTTCTACTCAACTCATACTGTGATATCTACTTTTTAGCCCTATTATTAGCTTTCTTCACGTTCCAGTACCGGTAGTATAAAATTCGTAAATGGTTATGAAAAATATAATGCATTATTTATTTGTTTTAACTTAACCCACGAACTGTAGTCGGCCATAAAAACACGGTCTGATAGCAACTTCCAATCCAATATTTAACCGGAATTATAGCCACTTCCTTTTATTAATAATTAAATCATCTTCCGGCTCAAGCTGTTTCGTGGTAACATGAAAATAAAGACTTTTTAATCAGAGTTTTATATTGCTGTTTTTTTTAAAAGCTAAAATGGACGACGCTATGGCTGGGCCTCCGGTGCAAGAACCAATAGAAATATGTTTGAAAGCTTTTTATGAGAGGTTTCAAGTGATACTGATGTTGATTTTAACATTCCTCATGACGATATCAGTTGAGATCATTCTTTTCGTTAATTTTTTACTAGTCTTAGTGATACTGTTAGACTTCGAGCCTGGCCTGGAGGTTGGGCAAGGACTGGCTGAATTTTAGGCTCAGAACTAATAAATTTTATAGTTAAACAAACCAAATCAGTTCCACAGTTCCTTTTTAAATGTTTACTAGTCAATAATAACTATTTTGCATGAGATTTTGTATTTTGTACTTGGTTTTAGCAGTGGTCCCCAGTTTCTTATATAAATGACCTAAAATTACTAAAATTGCTTTCAGATGTTTAATTGCAATCAAAACCTCAGCAAACTATACATTGTCTGAAAGATAAATGTATTGGCTAAAACATTTAGATTTGTGTTTTAAGTGTATCTATAAAAATTAATGATGTTATGAGCACTTGAAAGCAAGACATTTTGTCGATTTTTTTCTTCTTGAGAACTTCAAGGTCAAGGACACTGAGGAAAAAAAAAATTTAAACGGGGTGGACAATATGGCTAACTTTATCCCCATCCATTTACCTTTCTAAAAATATATACTGTATTTATTGGCGTTTAACGCGCACTTTTTCTCCCTGAAAATAGGGGGCAAATGATGTGTGCGTGTTATATGCCGATATGTTTAGTTTTTTCCCTGTAATTTCCTTTTAAACTGACGTGCGTGTTATACGCCAATAAATATGGTACTTATTGGGGTATTGTATCAATATTTCTACGTCATTTAATGCAATTTCAAATGGCACCCGAGCTTTGGCTTTCTTGTGAACTTTTCTCTCCCATGAGTTTAATAGGTTTACAGGCGGGTTTTTTAGGGTCCATGTTTCGCTTGCTTATATCTTTTTACTTTTGAAAATTTTCTGACTACTAAAGTATGCCCCATTTGCTGCCGATATTCTTTCTTTTATTTCTGTTAGTAATTCATTTCTTTCATTTAATAAAGATCCTAGGTATTTGAATTGATTTACCTTTTAATGAGTTTATGATTTCCAAACCCTGCTTATAGTGATTTTATGCTCCAAGCATTATCATCACGAGGGTGAACTTGGATGCTTTAATTTTATTTGAGTTAATTTTTAAAGTACAAATTCGATAGCTAATCCATTTTATAAAGTCTTCTAATTCAATAAAGTCTTTTGATATATCTTTCCTACTTTTCCCTTACAGTGCTGAAAAAGTCATGAGCATATGCAAGATACTGAAGGGGTTGATTGTAGAGAGCGGGTCTTGGGTTTTCCTCAGATGTCAATATGTATGCTTCTTATAACTCAGTGCTTCTCAACCCATTTGGGAGTCGATTGACTCTTTCCCAGGGGTTACCTAAGACTATCAGAAAACACACATACTCTACAGTTAAGAAGTAGCAACGACAATAATTTTGTAGTAGGGGGGCCACCACAACATGAGGAGTTGTAGCATTAGGAAAGTTGAGAACCACTTTTATAATAGCATGTATGACAGTGAGTCTCCTTGCTTAGGCCTCGTCTAATCTGAAATTCCTTTGAATATTCTCCCTGAACCTCGTAATCAAACTTTTTTTTCAGTTATTTTATGTATCAGTCTCATAAAGATATTTTCTTTTCTGGTTCTGTTGTGTTCATTGCTGCATCCATGTACTGGCATCTGTGCAATGGTTGGGGGTATGATGTTGCTATTCTAACAGCTCCTAGATGATGCCAGGGCAGCCTTGAAGCTTTCGACTGATGTCGAGTTCACAGTGGCATTGTCCAGGTGGTTCCATGCTATTATTGTGCGAGGGAAGAAAGATTGTTTATACTGCACTGTTGTGCACTGAGGCACTTTGAAGCATTTGCTAATGTTTCGGGTGTAATTGTTTATGGGATTGTTTAGTGAGCGTTTTGCTCTCATCAGTCTACCCGGCTTCTGTGGGGTGAGGTACGTGACTGCTGGGATGGCCGGCACCAGTCCCATGATCAATTTATATAAGAATGTCTGGCGGGGGGAAGGGGAGTGTCAAATCTTTTTAAGAGGCCAGTGACGAAGCCAGAAATGGTGGATTTGTAGTCTCAAGCGATAAAACGCACCCGGTACGTTGAATTCCCAAGGTTGCCGGTAATGCCATAGTGGTGGAGCTTGTGTGGAACAGTGTCGAAGGCCTTTGAGTAGTCGAGAATAGCCATGTCAAAAGAGTTGATGCACTGGGATATTATGTTTGTAACATTTCTCTAATAGGCATCCGATCAGTCGATCTGTTTTGTCTGAATCCACAATGGAAGTCACCTAGTATTTCTTCAGTGAAAGGCTGAGCCTTTCGGCAACTACTTTTGTCAGTATTTTGTATGTAACATTTAATAGGGAAATTCCTTTGTAGTTTGTGCACTGAAGTTTGGAAGCTTTCTTGTGAAGTGGGGTTATTAGTGCCATTCTCTTGGAATTTTCTCTTCTTGACAAATTTTAGTTCTGCTGTGATGAGATCTTCTCGAGGGGCTTTGTGGTTTTTCATAGAATTGATTACGTCTGAAGTTTCTTCTAGAGTTGACTAGTTTATTAAAGGGTCTGGCCCTCCATTTGGTGGTTGATAATCTTCATCTTGTCCATTGTCTGCACTTATTATGTCCTCAAAATTTCCATTCTGGCTCTCACACATTTGTGGTCTGGCTTGGTATCCATTCTTTTCATCTTTTATCTTTATGTACATTGCTCTGATGTTTCCCTCCCTTGATAAGTCTTCTTTTACATATGGCTTTCCTCTGGCTTTGTTCCTTTCTTCAACAGTCTGTCTGCATTCATGATCAAATCAGCCTACTCTATTGTTTGATTGCTACAATCCTCCTACTTTTTCTGATGTTTTCACAGCATTTTTTTAAACCCGATCCCACTGTTCATTTATGTTGTTTTCCCTGTTTCCTCCTGTGATGCTTCTACTTGTTACATCATTTTTGGAAAGTTTTTGGTAATCACTTTTCTCTTTGATTTTGGCCATTGTGAATAATGCTTATTCTCTGCTTATATTTAACCCTTACAAGTAGATGGTCAGAGTCTGCATCTGCTCCTTGATAGTCTCTTGGAATTTTCTCTTCTTGACAAATTTTAGTTCTGCTGTGATGAGATCTTCTCGAGGGGCTTTGTGGTTTTTCATAGAATTGATTACGTCTGAAGTTTCTTCTAGAGTTGACTAGTTTATTAAAGGGTCTGGCCCTCCATTTGGTGGTTGATAATCTTCATCTTGTCCATTGTCTGCACTTATTATGTCCTCAAAATTTCCATTCTGGCTCTCACACATTTGTGGTCTGGCTTGGTATCCATTCTTTTCATCTTTTATCTTTATGTACATTGCTCTGATGTTTCCCTCCCTTGATAAGTCTTCTTTTACATATGGCTTTCCTCTGGCTTTGTTCCTTTCTTCAACAGTCTGTCTGCATTCATGATCAAATCAGCCTACTCTATTGTTTGATTGCTACAATCCTCCTACTTTTTCTGATGTTTTCACAGCATTTTTTTAAACCCGATCCCACTGTTCATTTATGTTGTTTTCCCTGTTTCCTCCTGTGATGCTTCTACTTGTTACATCATTTTTGGAAAGTTTTTGGTAATCACTTTTCTCTTTGATTTTGGCCATTGTGAATAATGCTTATTCTCTGCTTATTTTTAACCCTTACAAGTAGATGGTCAGAGTCTGCATCTGCTCCTTGATAGTTTCTTACATCTAGTATGTCTAGTCTGATCCTTAAAACGATTGATTAAAACGTGGGTAATTCAATCTGGTGAGTTCCAAGTAACTTTATGTATGTATATTTTTTGAGTGGAAACTTGGTGTTGCTAGCTGACATCTCTTTTATTGAAGCAAAGTCTATGAGTCGGATCCCATTGTCATTGGATTCTTTATGCAGACTTTACCTTGCCAATAGTTGGCATTGAAGTTGTCACTCACTATTTTAATATCATGTCGTGGTGCCTTTTGTAGATCTTTTCCAGTGTCTCATAAAAGGTTTCTTTTCCCCAACCTTCCATATCTTTGATGGGAGCATGAATGTTAATAAATGTTAGATACAGCATTTTTCCTCGCAAAGAGCACAATCTTTCATTCTCAGATCTACTGCAGTTGGGAATAAAAGCATGGAAATATAAAAGCATCAGTTCTGAGTGGAATGAAGTTTAGGGATTGCCAGAGTTACAGGTATGGATGGGACAAGACCATAAAAATAACTGTTACATCGTTAGATAATACTAGCAGGCTACGGTGACCATGGTGACTGTCATGAAATTTTTCAGATATTTCAGACCCTTTCATGGGGGTCGCCTAAGACCATTGGAAAACACACATTTTCGATGCCGATGGTCTTAGAAACCGATTGATTTGGTCCGGCTAAAAAAACAGAAATGTCAGACATTTACATTATGATTGGAGACGAATTTGTTTCGAAGCTGAGTGCAATTTCCGTAACTAACGACACTGTCCGTAGTAAAACAGATGACATGTTTGTTGATATTCTTGATCAGGTAATCCAGGAAATTAAATCTGCTCCACCTCCAATATTTAATATCCAGCTTGATGAATCTACAGACGTTGCAAACTGTTCACAGTTACTAGTTTATGTGAGGTATATCAATGATGGTGACTGTAAGATGAGTTTCTTTTCTGCACGTGATGTATTTGACGGTTTATTTCTGAAAGATCATAATATCTCTTGGAAAAGATTTGGGTTGTTTGCAAAGATGGTGCTCCAGCTATGAGATATCGATATGCATTCAACGTTTAATACTGAATGATTCACAAAAAGTCATTGGGACTTACTGATAGATTAATCGGCAAATATTAGCTACGAAGAAGCTGTCACAAGAGTTAAAAGAAGTAACGAAAAGTGTAGCAAGTTCTGTCAATTTTGTAAAGGCAAGCAATTTAAACATTCGACTGTGCAACGAACTGATGCGTCGAACAATGCTCTGCTATTTCACACCAAAATGAGATGGTTGTTGAAAGGAACAGTTTAAAAATGTGTTTTTGAGCTTCCTGATGAACTCAAAACTTTTTTAAATCAGAAAGCAAGACCGCAGTTAGAAGCTCTTTTTAGTGATAAAAGTGAACTGCAGAAAATAGCTTATTTGGTTGACATCTTCGCCATCTTAAATCAGTTAAATTTATCACTGCAAGGACCAAATGCAACATCCTACAATTTCCCTAAAAAGATGTGATCATTTGAATTTTAATTTCAGCTTTGGCCAAAAACATTGGATGAAAATAAAATGTATACGTTGCCCATATTATCTTGTTTCATGATATTGAACCAGACAAAGGAATTACAATGATAAATTCTGTGAAGGAACACTTGCACATGCTAACAGACGAAATTTCATTGTACTTTCCAAATCTACCTCGAAGTCCATTCACAGTCAAAGTTGAAAATTTTCCTGAGTGGCGGTAATTTTCCTGGATTGACAGCGATACAGCAAGAAATGATTTCTCTACAATGCCAGTTACAAAATTCTGGATCAAGTGTTTGCAGTCATACCCTTTTCTGTTGCGCTTTCCTCTTTCTTTCCAACAACATATATATTCGTGAAACAGGGTTTTCCAGCTTGTTGGTAATCAAGCCTAAAGATAGAAGTAGACTTGTGGAAGATCATCTTCGTTGTGCTCATGCAAAGACTGTTCTGAGCATTTCTGATCAGGCAAGAAAGAAACAATCTAAACCTTGGCACTGATGTTGGCTTTTAGCATACTGGTCGCAAAATGTAGCAAAGTAGTTTACTGTTGTTAAATTAAGACTGTTAACCATGCTACACCATGATTCAAGACAAAATTTCATTTATTTGTAATCAGAAATTAATATTTCACAATATATTGTTTTTTGTGATTAATGCTTAAATTATGTTCAATTTGTAACAATGAAAATGAATCCTGCATATCAGATATTTGTGGCCACAGTCTGGAAGGACAAAAGATGTGTTACGCTGCTAAGCACTAACACCGCTCCAGGGACGTCCACAGTTTCACATCGTGCCCCAAGAGGTCGGTATGAAGTGACAATTCCTACTGTTGTGGATGTGTACAACAAATCCATGGGGGGTGTGGACAAATTGGATCAATTGTGTTCATACTATCCAGTAGGAAGAAAATCTGTAAAGTGGTGGAGATATATATTTCGATTTCTCCTTCAGATTGCGATTGTCAATAGTTGGATCCTTTACTCCAATTCTCACAGACCACATCCAAAAAAAAACATGCTGTCACATAAGGATTTTCGCTTGAGCCTTAGCTCATCTTTGCTGAAAGGCAACAGCCGGAAGAGAAAACCAACAAGTCAGCCAGCTTCTCAAGGAGTAGGGACTGCTGATTTGCTTGAGCACCGGCTGATACGGATGGTTGGGAACAAACGTGCTTGCCACTTTTGCTCAATCAATAAACAGTTTGGAAAAAGAAAGAGGGCACATGAGACTGTTTATGGGTGTAATTTGTGCCAAGTTAGACTGTGTTAAGGAGAATGTTTCTCAAAATTCCACGCAAACTTGATGCCAACTTCTGTTACCAGCACTTCTAGTCAAAATTAAACATTTCTTTCATTGTTTTTTTTTTATAGTCTTTTTTATCAGAAATTTTATGTAATATTAAACCTTGTCCATATTTCATTTAATTTCCAAAGTTTGACTTTAATTGCTTTAATAGTTTGTTTTTTGGTGAATTTTTTAAAATTGTATGTTGGAAATTTTACGGAGTTATACCCCTTTTCTCACGGAAAGACTGTTTGTGGCTCAGCATTGGCCTAAGGGCGAAAGAGTTAAGTAGTATAGTCGACCGATTTTTATGCTGCTAAAGGTATTTCTTTCCAAATATTTTGCTGTATTGATGTTGAACATTTCCTATACATTTACTATTTGCTATACCCAGGTGGCCCAACTTATCACGCTCATTCATTTCATAGTAAAATTTCACATACCTTATTGTCCAAAGTTGTCATTTAATGGACTGATTTCTATGAGATGGAAGATCATTAGAATATGTCTTGTTGAGGTGTGGTTTCTCTTGACTATTCATCTTGTAATTGCTCTTGACCATTCATTCCTGTTGAAGAATGATTACAGCTCATGATGAAGGAATTTAGCATGTGTATTAGTTTGTTTTTTGTGATTAATGCTTAAATTATGTTCAATTTGTAACAATGAAAATGAATCCTGCATATCAGATATTTGTGGCCACAGTCTGGAAGGACAAAAGATGTGTTACGCTGCTAAGCACTAACACCGCTCCAGGGACGTCCACAGTTTCACATCGTGCCCCAAGAGGTCGGTATGAAGTGACAATTCCTACTGTTGTGGATGTGTACAACAAATCCATGGGGGGTGTGGACAAATTGGATCAATTGTGTTCATACTATCCAGTAGGAAGAAAATCTGTAAAGTGGTGGAGATATATATTTCGATTTCTCCTTCAGATTGCGATTGTCAATAGTTGGATCCTTTACTCCAATTCTCACAGACCACATCCAAAAAAAAACATGCTGTCACATAAGGATTTTCGCTTGAGCCTTAGCTCATCTTTGCTGAAAGGCAACAGCCGGAAGAGAAAACCAACAAGTCAGCCAGCTTCTCAAGGAGTAGGGACTGCTGATTTGCTTGAGCACCGGCTGATACGGATGGTTGGGAACAAACGTGCTTGCCACTTTTGCTCAATCAATAAACAGTTTGGAAATAGAAAGAGGGCACATGAGACTGTTTATGGGTGTAATTTGTGCCAAGTTAGACTGTGTAAAGGAGAATGTTTCTCAAAATTCCACGCAAACTTGATGCCAACTTCTGTTGCCAGCACTTCTAGTCAAAATTAAACATTTCTTTCATTGTTTTTTTTTAGTCTTTTTTATCAGAAATTTTCTGTAATAGTAAACCTTGTCAATATTTCATTTAATTTCCAAAGTTTGACTTTAATTGCTTTAATTATTTTTTTTTTGGGTGAATTTTTAAAAATTGTATGTTAGAAATTTTACGGAGTTATGCCCCTTTTCTCAAGGAAAGACTTTTTGTGGCTCAGCATTGGCCTAAGGGCGAAAGGGTTAAGTAGCATAGTCAACCGATTGTTATGCTGCTAAAGGTATTTTTTTCCAAATATTTTCTGTAATGATGTTGAACATTTCCTATACATTTACTAATTTGCTATACCCAGGTGGCCCAACTTATCACGCTCATTCATTTCTTAGTAAAATTTCACATACCTTATTGTCCAAAGTTGTCATTTAATGGACTGATTTCTATGAGATGGAAGATCATTAGAACATGTCTTGTTGAGGTGTGGTTTCTCTTGACTATTCATCTTGTAATTGCTCTTGACCATTCATTCCTGTTGAAGAATGATTACAGCTCATGATGAAGGAATGCTTAATAAATTTAGCATGTGTATTGGTATCAGGGGCGTAGGGAAAGGGAGCAGGAGGGGACAGATGTCCCCTGGCCCCAAAATGTGCTTTGAAATTATTTTATTGACAAAAATAACAGTTTTGAGAGTTGAAAAAAAGAAAATGGGGCGCTTTAAAATGAATCTTGTCCTGGGCGCCAAACATCCTCGCCCTCGTACGCCTCTGATTAGTATCATTTCGAACTCTTTTTACTCATCAAAATTTACTTCACATTTAACACACTAGCACAGTGGTTCTCAAACTTATTCAAATAAAGTTAAACTTTAAACTAAGGAGGGGTGTTAGTTTTGACCAATGATTATAATTATTGTTAAGATATTGTACAACCCCCACCACTTACAGCAGTTCTTCACAACCATTTTTGCCCCACTCCCCATCTGAACACCCAAAAAGGTTTCATATCACCACCTCCCATATTCCCTTATAGAAAAAGCATTAAAAAAGTATCGGGTACTTCAAATTTGAGGCATGCTAAGTGTAGTGACCTTGAAAAAGGCTCCCATCTAACATTAATTAAATGCTTTCCCCCCCAAACATTTCCAAACCCTTTTCATAATAACAGTAAATAAGTTTTGTTAAGATTTTTCATTTCTACTCAACTAATACTGTGATATCTACTTCTTAGCCCTATTATTAGCTTTCTTCATGGTAGTATAAAATTCGTAAATGGTTATAAAAAATAGAATGCATTATTTATTTGTTTTAACTTAAACTAATTTGTATTTATAAAATTATTGTTATATTATTATTTTTCAGTTAGCCCAATGTCAAATGTAAACAATGCTGTATCCATGGCTATTATTTTGTAGACAATCAGCTGAGTTCCCTTTTCAATGAAAAGTTGAAGTAAAAGTAATTGAGGCAGATTGTTTTCTATTTTTATGTCTTTTTATTTAGATTGTAAATTTTGTGTTTGAGCTAAATTAATTAAATTTAAATATATTTTGACAGCATCTATGATGGGCAGATGTCGATGAGTATGATTATGATGACAATGACTGTCTCAAAGAGGATTTGTGCATTTAGACCAGACATAAAAAGCATACTGCTTACTGATGAATGTTTAAACAAGAGAGATATAAGGAGATTTCAAAAGCAAATTGACTTTTTCAAACTCTAATTTACTGCAAATTTGGTTGCTTATATTTTTTAGTACGCAATGTGCAGGTCATTGAAGAGTTTTATCAACTAAGAGGATTTATTATGAATACAGTACTTATTCAAGTACTTATTTTACAAGACTGTGGTCCAGGAAATCCTTATATGATGAAATATGACTAAGGACAGATTCAAGGCCATGCTGAGTTTCCAAAAAGTTTCTGATACTGAAAATAAAGGAGACGAGCTGTGCAAAATTGGGAGACTCTTATGTATCTCAATGCAAAATAAAAAGAACTGTATCAGCATCATGAAAATGTAGCAATTTAGGAGACATAGGACATTATGACATTTAGGCTGCGTTCTCTCCCCTGTACTGTATACAATATATACCAATGATATTCAAAGCTCAAGCGCCACCGTTCCAATCTTAAAATTAGCTGATGATGCCACCATCATTGGCTTAATATCTGAAGGAGAAGGCTTATACCGCAACTTAGTTACAAGCTTGGTGCTATGAAAATTTTCTCCAGCTGAATGTCTCAAAAACAAAGGAAAGATTGTTGATTTCAGGAAGTGGCAACACCAGCTTAAAGATCTTAACTTAAAAAATCAAAGTGTAGAGAAAGTGGATGCATATAAGTACTTAGGTGTCACCATTAATTATAAGCTAACATGGCATGAGCACGGCCAAATGCTGTATAAGAAATTCAACCAAAGACTGTTCTACCTCAAAAAACTGTACAATTTCGGTGTAAACAAACAAGTTGTTAACGTATTCTACAGTGCAACAATTGGAAGCCTACTTCAGTATTACCTGCTAGCGTGGGAATTCAACGAATGTTTTTGAACACTGCATCAGATCTGTTCAGCCTCAAACTCTTTAAATCGTACAATATCATCAAAACTTCATTCAATACAATATCTTAATAGTAAAAAAAAAAAATAATAATACATTTTATTTAATATATACACCTCAAAATCGTACATTGTACGCCAAAATCGTACGAGTAAACAGGTCTGCTGCATAAACCAACTATTCAAGAAAGCTAGGAACATAACACAAACTTAACATTCCTCACTGGAAGAACTATTTGAAGAAAGATGGTATTGTAAAATTAAACACATTTTGGATGATACATCCCACCCTCTTCATCACAGATACTTAGGATTGGCCTGCTCGGTACGAATTCTTTCCATCAGGGCAAGAACTGAAAAATACAAAAATTCTTTTGTTCCCCAATCTGTACTAATTTACCAGCGTGCTCCCCCTGAAGTCACAAATCTTAATGAGGACTAATAAGTCCCTGATATGGTTAAGAGAACTCACTGAATGGCTGCTAGTGAAAAAATTTATTACAAATGGCCTGTGTTCAAATTGTTTTTTTTATATGTGCTGAAAATGTACAATGCAATCATAAAACATTTCCATTTGTTTGGATCAATAAAAGAATCTTAACTTATCTTTGACGATGTACCAGTTACTTTATTCTTAAAGTCTGACATTTTTACATACGCGCTGCAACATGACAACAAACAAAATTTAAATTGCATTACCAAAACAAGGGTAAAAGGGTCAGAGTATATATCAGATCCTTTGTGAAACATTTTTATGTTTTAATAAAGAAAGAAATTGTTTTCAAGAATGTATATGCATCATCTGGATGACAGATTAGATAATCTGATCGATATCTTTGTGATATAAAATAACAAATTAACTTACTAAAATTTACCTTTTTTCTTAACTTTTATTCGAATTTAATACTTACTAATAATTTTCTAAGGGATAATTACATGCATATGTTTGAAAATTATTTTTTTTTTAAATTATAATTTTGACTTTTTGTGGCATTATTTCCTTGATTGATACGTTGTCCACAGAGTGAGTCTATTCTTTTGAAAAATGAACATTTGTTGTAGTATTGAACATATGGTAATCAAATATAAAATATCAATTTTACTAATATAATTGGAAACAATCTTTTTTTCCTTCTTTGAAAAGCTGTGATGCTATGTCGACTCAAAAATGTTTTGTTGTGCCTAAAAATAATAATAAATCTACTTTGGAAAGTATATTTTGAACAAACACCTAATATCAATTAAAGAGCATGCAATTACCTTAAGCTACAAAATTACACTTATGAGACACTTTGATAGTTAGTTGTAATATAAAAAATTTGAAAAATCTGCTGTTTTTTGAGAGTTAATAACTGCAGTAATTACAGTAAATTAAGTTATAGAACATGCTCAAAATCAATGATTATTCCTGTGGGGCAAACAACCCACCTTATGTACACACCCCACATTATGCATACACATCACAAGGTGACACCCAACTTGATGCAGTTTGAAGATTATGGGAGACATTAACTCAGCGATAGGCATGTATTTACATTTCAAGGGGCGGCGAGTTGAAAAGAACCTTTCAGTTTTAACTCCTCCATTAGGAGGTCATCAAACCTTTTAGATGATTAGGTGGGGTAAGTTCTTGTGCATACTTATCTTCCATCCAGAGCCTCCCTGGGTGGCAGATAAGGGAAACCCACAGGACATGATGGCTACTAAGGAAATAAAATAGCCGGGGTGTACCAAAATAGAATCTTCTTGGAAGTGGGGGATCCAAAAATAAAGGCACTACCTAGAGAGCTTAAAGGAGCAGATGGTTGAGGGCTAACAACGCAGCCATGTAAAAATATGCTACAAAATCCAAACCACAAACAAGAACCAGGAATGATACTAATGGACATAATATTAGGACTGCGATTCTGAACTTAGTAAGCCTGGTTAGAGCAGGAGCTTTAGCCAAACTAATAGAGTAACTAAAAAAAAAAGTAAAATGTCTATTGCTGCATTACAAGAAATTAGATGGGAAAATTTCAGACATCCTCAGAAATTTTGTCAGGTAAATAGAAAAGCAAGAGAGAGAGAGCGAGACAAGCAAAAAAATAAAAAAATCGGGAGAGGTAGCAATCAGGTTAGGTAAAAGGAAATGAGTAATCCTGAAAAAATATGCATTGTTACGCTGCATTCCCTTTTCAGGTTTTCCCATACTTTGTTTCGATCCTTTCCTTTTAATAAAAAATAGTTTTAAAGGTTAGAAAATTTAAAGAATATAGTCAGTGTTGTTTACTAAGGCTGGCAACCTACAAAATCATCAACAAATTAATAGCAAGAAAACTGAAAAGGTTTACTGAACATATTCTAGGTGATTATCAATTTGAATTCAGACAGAATAGACCCACCACAGATCATATCTTGACCACCAGATGTCTCCAGAAGAAATGCTAAGAATACAACATCCCCATATGTGGACTACACAACAGCTTAGACAGGAAATATCTGTATGATGCACTATAGAAACTTGGAGTTTCTAACAAACTTATCTGGCTTTTGCATGACAATGGCTACCTCCAAAAAAGAATCAAAGTACAGGAAGAGTACTTAAGCCTTTGAGGAACTTTCTTATTAATCATGGCCTCTGAGTCAAGGACACTCACTAGCATGTATCCTATTTAACATCCCTTTAGAAAGTGATATGAGAAACATGCATGTGCGCACCAAATGAACTACCGTATCACAAACAAATTCCAGAGAAACATACATGTGAGCACAGGATGAACTATCACAAACAACGTATCAGAATCTCAACCATCAGGACACCAAACCAACTTTAAAAAGCCCAACCAGTGCAGGAAAACTACCATGGTCCTATACACAACTTTTATTATCATAAGACCAGTGGTAATGCACAACAGCCAGACAAAAGAACAGAACCTGTTCAATACCTGGAAAATCCTCAGAAAAATATAGTCCAGTGTTAGATAATGATGGATGGGTATATATATCCCCTGGGGCTCTGGTTGACAAGTTTGTAGTGCCTTGCTGACCAAAGAGGTGCTGTCCCCTAGCGCTAGACTGGGAACAAAACCACCATTATTGTTTGGCAGACAAAGAATGTGCATGGTATCTGCCGAAAATGGAAGCACTTACAGGGCTACCAGCTGTGGAAAATCTGCAGCTGGAAATAAAACGGCAGAAACAGGGTAGGGAGCATGATTACATGTTGCCCTTTAAGGATACGAGGCATGAGATGGGTGTGGCAACTCTTGCCAATGGTTCTATTTACATAGAAGTTAAAGTAGTTGTACCTAGGCAACCGTTTCGTCCCAGCTGCTTCGTAAATTAGTTGCAAGGTAGAAACCCACTGTAGAAATCTCTATTTGACGGCGTCAGACGTTCCCAGGGATGGGCAGGGTAAGATTTTAGGATGTAAATACACCATCCCGACTCCTGATGCTGTGAGAGAGGCGTCACCGGCCTACCGGATGTCCTTGTGCTGGGGTGACCTCCACTGGTACTTGATCGAGTGGGTGCGGGTGGGGGCTGTCCTGGCAAAGGGAGATCTCCAACGTTCTGCTTCCCAGCCCGATAACTCAGGCTTGGGGAGTTAGGGTGTGTGTGCTTTGGGGAGGGCATAAAGAGCTAATGTACTAGCTTGACAGCCTGCTGATACAATTTCCTAATGAACATTTTCAGTACCGGAACCATCCGTAGTTGCTGCAATTTAAAGGTGCAGGCTGCTTTGGACAAGAAACCTTGAGAGGATATTAGATTGTAGAGCAGCAAAAGTGATCTACAGACAGAATCCTAGGGGTTAACGGCTCATCTGTCAACCAAGACTGATATGGATTGAGTTGTAAAGGACAAAAATCACCTGGAAGGTGTATAGTCATGGATCAGCTTTAAAGGGAGGATGTAGAGCAGACAAGCATATCAGGCCTCTATGAAGGGCTGTAGCACCTCTGATGATGATGATGTCTGAATGGAAGGATGTGGTGAAACAGGCCAGGGCCCTACTAATGATCAGCATTAACAAATTGATCTGTTTATCTATCTCTATTTCTCCCATTTAGCGGCATACATATTATTATAATTATTTAATTTGAATTTCTGGATGTTGTTTAAGAATGATCAACACATAATTAAGTCTAGACATGGCTATAAATCAAATTTCAGGATGTACTGTAGATACCTATTCAAACGCCTATTTACACAAAAAATATTTCAATGGTATAAGTGGGTTTTTGAGTCGGTCACAGGAGGTTTTCTCCAGGTACATCAATTCTATTTTTAAAAAAACAATAAGATTGCGTCTGTTTGTGCGCATATGACTGATTCTGTTCAGTGAAGTTACGATATATATATGTAGACAAGTGAAGTGAGTCGCTGTTTTACATAATACTGAATGTTTAATAGTTTTAAAGTCTTTTTAATAAGCAATTATCATTTTTAAGGTTTCGATGAAAACCTTTAAAATAATTTCCCAGCCAAAACTGAAAGAGTACACTAATAAGCAGATTACACACTTTTCAGGGTTTTCCTGGCCAAAACTAAGATTGTGATCGGTTAATGATCCATTGGGAATAAATTTCCAAGATCCCCATCATGGCAAGTTACCTCAAGATTAATACCCAGTATGATAAATTAAGCATCAAGTTA
>CAXITT010001124.1:50995-84515 GCA_964033795.1 Lymnaea stagnalis | reverse complement strand
GTAATGAAAAATAAATAGAATAAAAAGGACTGGATTTACCTGAAGTAAAATGTTGACCAGTCATTGTCCTGGCATGTCATGATTCCTCCTGCACATTCATCATAAGAGCAGCTGTGAATTCTGGCAGTTATGGGGGTCTTCAAGTGATCTTTGTGAAAACAACTTTAACCTGGAAGTAAAATAATACATGAATTAGTAGAAGACAGAAACTTTACTATATTAGAGTGCAAGCTTGCATTAATATGAAGACAATATCCTATGAACAATTTTAACCTGAAAGTTACCATCATAAAAAGTACCAAAAAAATTAATCACACACTTGGTGTAATCATTGCTTTTACTTTTACACCAGCCATGTTTGCATGGGTGATGCGAAAAAAAATTCTTGGTTCTCAAAGGGAAAGTTGAATAGCTTTGTTTATTTAATCTATTAAATAGTCCAACCACTATTGGAATTAGTGAGTATTCACGCTCTTTAGTATTTAGGGAGGTGGTGTTAAATGAACAAAAGAAAACCTTCAAAATGGTTAAGTCAAGCTCAGTGCAAGATTTTAACTACAACTGCATTAGAGTAGAGAATCTTTAAAATTTTTAATTAGATTTGTTTTGTCACAGATCAATGGTAATATAATTTTAACCTGCAAGATGTAACTCTTGATTATTACTACTATGATGTTAACCAAAAAAATGTATGCCCTGTAGCTACAGATGAATCTAAATATAAGAAGCAATCAATCTAAATAGCAAAAATGCACTCAATATATCGGAAGGAAATTTAGATTTTTTAGGGATTTTTATCAAATTTTAACTAAATTAGGAATGTGCAAGACTATACCCCAACCTAATCAGTGAAACTAACCATTCCGTTCCGTCTTTTGATATTTTTTACATGCACTAGCGGGATTTATCTTTATATAAAGTGCATTCAAAGGATCGAGATATTTATATTTATTATTGGAAGGGGGTTAGGATGATGCTAGGTGTTAAGAGAAAATGTAAAGATAGGTGTTTATTGATTTATTGACTAGGACAGAGGTTCCCAAACTGTGTCATGCTGCAACCTGAAGTGTTAAAAATTAATGGACTTAATGCAAGCCATTTATAATTAAGTTGGTATGTTTCACTAGTTCTCCAACCTACTTGGTACTCTGTACTTATTAAAGTAGCAGTTGGGGGGTATAAATAAAATTGTCATTATTTTTTTACTTTGATCGAGAAGCCGGAAATGCAGACCTGTTTACCCCCAAACTCCTAAAATCGTACAATATCGTCTCAAAATCGTACAATGCAGTATTTTGATAGTAAATAAATAAAAATACAGTATATATAATGTATACGACAATAACTACTCCTATAGCGTGTTCAGTGGAATCAGTTAAGCTTGCATCAAAATATGGAACTGTAGGTAAACAGCAGATGACTGACGTTAACCGCAAACTGCGGTCACTTTGTTTTGCAGACGTGTATCGGCTAATACATATTAATTACTATTTGGGTGAACGTGCTGATCACCTTATCCCAGTCTGTCGCAGGTCAAAATAAAGCGACTGGTAAAATTGAACGTTGTTCAAACTTGACGTCAGATAAGCATAAAATAAAATGTATTAAAATNCCCCCCCCCAACCCCCCATAAACTTAACAAAATCCATTGTATATTATGATGTTACAGTAAACAAAATGTGACACGGGTTTTCACTACTGGTGATTCGGCCAGCCCAGTGGTTCCCAGAATAAACACCACATCACCCTGGGTGCTCGTTGCCCTCTGGCAAGGGGGTGGCTGCGGCTTCCTCATCGGGGCGTTGCGAAATATTTTTAAGAATTCATTATTTTATTTTCACATTTAAACCAATGTGACAACTTTCGGTCGTGGTGCAAACAGTAACCCACTAAGCAATTGCTGTTTGCAGTTCCAGATGGCGCTCAGTGACCTACATACACGTTATATTTATTTTTATTCAACCCTTATTTTATTTGTGCATTGGCTATTTCGAATTGTACATGTTAGAATTCAACACAGGGGGCCTGGTGAAAACGTAATGTGGCATAGGCGCAGGGAAACGAAAATTTTAGAACCACTGGCGTAGTCCACCAAATTATATGTAACGCGTGGCGTTACCAATCGGTGGACTAAACATTACTGTAATTTCTCTACTACTGAGTTTAGGTAGAGCTAGCGAGTTCATTTGTGAAAATACATCTTGACAACATCACGACGGTAATTCCTGCTAAACATTGTCTGGTATTTTACAGCATTCGAGATCTAAATGTGCTATTTTAGGACTTTCAGAGTTTCGGGATGAATAGTGTAGTATTTTTAAATACTGCATGTACTTTCGGCCGAGGAATATCCTCCCCCCACCCCTTCCACACCCCCCAAACTGACATTACGAAAATGTAGGTGGCGGAGTTGATTGTATAGATTTAAATATTTAGACCCGCGCCATACACACTATCTCCTAAATCCACACCACTCATTTTGCCTCTGGTTGCTACTGAAAAGTCCGACTTGCAGAATGTGCAGTGCGCGTATGATGGACCCTTCTATGAAGACCGCAGCACAGTAAATTGTATCTTATATCCAAGCAAGAATATCAACTTTCTTTATCTTTTGTTGAAGCTGATGTTTATCGGTAGAAGTAGAAGTTTCTTCTTCGTCATCGGTTTCGTGTGCATTTCTTTTTTGTCGAGACCTTATCGTAAAATACTCACGAAGTAAACTAAACTAGGGGACCGAAAATAAAAAGGATCGCTGATTCCATTAATGGTAACATTAAAATCAGGCAATGTGCACACCCGTCAATGTAGCCAAATATTCGAACGCCAAAGCTGTTTGGGAAATGGGACATTCATGTTTAACATATCTGGTACGAAAAATAAACATTAAAAAGTTTTATAAAATATTTACCCCCCCCCCCCCCAGCCAGTCAAAGGGGATGGTAGTGAATAGTATAAATATTACTGGTGACGCAGCTAATTAGTTCAGTGTGACACACAAAGCAACAGTATGACAATCATCACCATCAATACGATACTTTGCGGTGATATTTTTATAACCTTTGACACTCCGACCAACCCCCCACCCATGTGTCCCGTATGCCGCAAATCTCCTTCATTAACAGCCCCCACCTCCCCTCTCAGTGCGCACATAATATAATGAAGGATGGTCCCAACTTTTAAAAAATTACAACCAATCATTTTTCTCGTTTCATTCACTGCTAGATTTTTATTGGATAAGGCTAGAACTTCAACAAACGAATTTTAAGCAGAAAATTTTTTTTTTCACGGGCTCTCTGAAAATCGTAGTTTTGGCGGGTCTCGCCGTAAAATCGTAAAAGACATCTCAAAATTGTACATTGTACGCCAAAATCGTAAGAGTAAACAGGTATGGAAATTGCTGCTATCACTGTGATTCGTTAAAGTTAAATCCTTACACATCTAAATAATTATAAGACATTTAAAATGAAAAATTTTAAGAAAAGATTATAACCAAACTTGAAAAGTTTATGTAGTAACTTAAGTAACCAAGGGTTGGTTTTCATTTTTAATTATTACGTTAAAAATTGTGTACGGTACCAGTACACAGTTACGTTCTTCATTATTGAATCAATATCTAATTTAAAAGTTTTACAATAGTAATATCATATCAATAATAATAATCGTTTTTCTCTTCAATTATTTCAGAGAATATTATTACTAAAATTAGGCCTACATATCAATATCAATTATAATTATAAATATAAACAACTGTTGTTATAAGCCTATAATAGTCAATTTATTATTTAGGCCTAAGTAAAGGTGACGTAGTATAGTATAGTATGCAATTTTCCAAAGATACCGTGTAAATAGCTGTAAGCCATATTGTAGAAGTTTTTTCGACATTTTTGGACATGCACAGATGAATACGTCGACTAGTTTTAAAGTGCCTACTTGGTTCATGCGGTCCATGACAAATTAAATCGTACTTTAAAAATTCATAACTTTAAAACTACAACAGCTAAAAATTGTGATTTTGGTGTTATCATTCTCTAAAAAATTAGCTTTATTCAACTATGACTATGCCATTGGTTTATTTTTACAAAAAAGAATACACGTAAGTTTACATGATAAAATACGAAAAGCGTTAAGAAATAATATACGCACCTGAACTCCACTTTTACCCAGTATGGTTTGTTAGAAATTCAATAAGTTAGACTAATATCAAATTACAATAACAGATAAGACAGTACTGTGGCCAATTTGCCGCCAAAAAAAAGAAAAGTAAAGCAACTTTGACTTTGAACTTTGATCTTGAGTGATGTCATGTTAATGATTATAGAACTATATTTAAAATAGATTTAAAAAATAACATAAAATTATAAACATATAGGTACGTATTCTTACTTTCTTTCAGCTGTACGTCACATTTTTCTTCGTATTTCTTCAGAGCTGTCGTGTAGTCTTGAAAATATGGTACATTGTTCGATTGATAATGATGGCGACTAAGATGGCAACCAACAGGAAGTATTCGTCATAACCAACCTCACGTGACCATCCGGGTCCGAATAGCCATTTGTGGCAATTGGTACTCTGGTACCTATACCCACTTCGTTCGATTAATGCAAGTAGCTGCCAGGAGACAGAGAGAGCTTAGGGCAATTATTGCTCACAACGACAAAACTTCTATTTTAAGTGCTGAATGGTTAGATGAGGATGATGTTGACTTGTCTGTTATATCAGTTCCACAAGATGAAAATGATAAATCAGCTACTATGCCCATTGTTACGATAGAGCAACACCTGGATACTCCCTGGGAAGATGATAGCAGCTAGAAGCTATGCTACAATTGTCAGCTATACTGACAATAATCATATTTCTTCTTCCACAAACAATAATATTAGTCTTTAAAACACTTTTCATTGATTCTGCATATAAAATTTAAGTTTAAAAACTTTCTAACTTGTTGATAAACAAGCTAAAGATGCAATCACATGTTTTCTCTACAATTTTGTGCCATTAAAATAGATCAGCACAAAGTAAAATGTAATTATATATTTATTTAATTTATTCACATTATAATTCATTTTTGGGGGGTGGGGGGAATAAAATGTTGACATAATTATTTGTAAAAAGGGGGGGGGGGGTCTTTGAAAAATGTACAGTTGTTGACAAGGGGAGAAGGGGGTAATAATTGCTTAAAATTTTTTGACGTAATTATATATTTATTTAATTTATTCACATTATAATTCATTTTTGGGGGGTGGGGGGAATAAAATGTTGACATAATTATTTGTAAAAAGGGGGGGGGGTTCTTTGAAAAATGTACAGTTGTTGACAAGGGGAGAAGGGGGTAAATATTGCTTAAAATTTTTTGACGTAATTAATGGACGCCCCCTAACTGATCTTACCATATCAATCGAATCAAGAGTCTTAGTCTTCATACTCTTATTTTGTTATTTTTTATGGCAGTGATAACAAAAAAAAAAAATTCTCACTATTTGGGAAAGTTCCCATAAGTTAGAAACACTGCCTGATGGCAAACTGTAGGTCTATATCAAATTGGTTCACTAATAAGCTAGCTCTTTTGAGGAGTAGATGCTAAATAAATAGTGGAACGAACAAGATATGTTTCGGTTTGATAAATAAAAGACAAGACTATAAAACAGACATTTCGATTAGACGTCATGTCCTGAAAACATTCAGGCCCGTTCTTAGGCATACGCTGACTACACATCCGCGTAGGGCCCAGAACGTCAGGGGCCCCCCGTGAGGCAACCCTCGATCCCCCGGATTTTTTTTTTAAACTGGCATTGCAGCCGTCTGTGTCACTCACTTTACATTCCTCATTCTGAAATTTATCATTCTGAGTTGAATTCGGAGGCAGGGGAAGGGAAGCAGCAAGGGGGGGGGGGGGGCTTTGGGGATGGCGGAAAGGAAATCCGGGGCTGGGGCGGGGGGATGGGAAAGAGGAAACATTAATGAAGGTCATTCCAGAGCCACCAACCTACGCTCCATGCTTAGGCCCCCCAAACTCCTAAGAACGGCTCTGAAACATTACAATATAATAAATGTACCAATAGGTCGTCCAGGGTTGCTTACTATATGTATTTTAGGCAGTAAATAGAAAGCATGTTTTTACCCTGGTATTGAATATGTGCAGAGCAGAAGCCGACTCTAGGAGCTTTGAATCGTGAGCAATCTGGTTGTTATTGATTGATCTATATAATTTTGTATCCTCTAATTGTCATTGTGCTTGTTTAATATTTAAGTTTTTATCCCAAACGATGAATGTGATATATGTGATTGTGTTTTGCCGAAGATGCCTCTTCTGTGACATAGATGAGAGGGGAAAAAAAGCTGTGTGATAGGTTCAGTGAACATCTTGTGATTATTGAAAACAACACCCACACCCTCTTCTTTTTTCCAAGTTATCACCAATTACTTCAATTACTTTTCCTCTCTACCGTCTCGTTTTGCCTGTATTAGATCTCTCGCCTGATTATGTTTTGTCACTTTCCTCTTGCTGCCCTCTCGGATGCTACGTTGCAGCTGTTTATATTTATTATTTTATATTATTTATATTTTACTGTTGTTTATTTGATGAAGAAGTCTTATTGACCACACATTTTTTGTTTCGTTTTGTTGCGTAACGGAGGTGAACACAAGGACACATAAGATGTATCCATCCCAACTATAATTTCGTGCAACAATACACCAGCGATAGTGAAGAATATAAACACATTAATTCAGATTTTTCGGCACAATATAACTATATGGAATCAATCAAAACTGTAAATATATAATATGTAATTCTTTATTTGGATTCCCGTTCTCAATGTTTGCTTTTTAAAACTGTAATAACTCTATCAGCTAAAGGTAATGCAGTAAAAACAAAAAAGACATTATTTCAAATTTTAAAATCAATGTACGCGTTATTTTGCAATGCACTATTAGCGATATGGAGGCTAAAAAAAATAAGGGAGGGGGGGGAGGAGGAGATTCCAAATGATGCTCTGCATATCGACCAAAAAATGCTTACACGAAGCAACTACATCACGGTGGGGCAACAAAATTAATGTGTTCTTGTTTGCTTTTGGGGCGTACGGGTTTAAGGGCACGATTTTTATGGATTATGCACCTCTTCGTGTGATGGACACGCACACTGTGTTTGCCTCGCCCCAGCTAGTACTTAATAATTTATTCTTAAAAATTAATAATACTTTTTCGGTTTTTAATCAACTCATAAAAAAATCTGGTCAGTGTGTGATAGGTCAGGTGTGCTTTGGAACATGATTCCAAAATGCATTGCAGAACTTTAATCAATTAATTAGTCCACAAATGGCTTCCACATCTGACTTCATTAATTGGGGTGAATGGTCAAATGTAGATAGCAATGATTATTTTCTTTTAGGTTTAAAGAAATGCAAATTTACAACTTAACTATTAGAAATAGTTTGACTCTCCAGACCTTGTCATAATGACATTTATCATGAACTCCAAGTTAATTATATAAAAGTAGATGAGGGTGAACCTATTTAATTTGATTCATTTTAACAAAATTCACACACAAACCAATAAAACAACCCACCAACAAAAAAAAAGAACAACAACTCCTCACTTAAAATAAAATGTGTTTTATTTTAGTTCACAAAAGAACACATTTATTTTGTTTACAACATAGAAGAGTTGGTTAGTATAAGATAAATAGAAAAATATGAGACCAAAAAAACTGGTGAGATTAACACCCTGAAATAAAATCATGAGATTTTGTGTTCTTTTACAGCTGAACTAACTACTACAACATGAAGCAAAGTCTTCACAAGCAACCAGCCATCATTTAACTTCTGTTAAAGTTATAGGACTTTATATTGACAGATTAGTAGTAAATATGCATGGAGACTGAATATAATATTTTGTATAAATACTCTGGAGACTATGCCTTTAATCTAACCTACATAAAAGCCCCTATTAGCTATGAATGGTTTAGATAGTTAGAAACATTGTAAAAGTTGATAAGAGTAATCAATATAAAAATAAACAGTATAGACTATAGAAATTTGACAAATTCACAAATTTTTGTAAGTTAAAAAAAATTATTGAAGGCTCTTGTTACAGCTTATAATCAAGCATTTAAAGATTTTTAAAGGTTTCTGAATGGACTCTGATGAAAAAAATAATAGCTGAGGAGTTGCAATGTGACATTTGCCAATTTTAAAGATTCTAACCAGAAATATATTTGTTAAAATCAAATTAGTCAGGGTACTGTACCTACTCAACCAAACACAGTAAACTCCCTTTCAAAGTCCAGAAAAATTATTCATTCCAAAACAAAAAGTGTAATAAATAACAACCACAGAGAATACTGGGTAAATATGTTACTGTTAGAAGCTCAAGATATTCATGATAAATAAATAAAATTGATCATCTTGTACAATGATTTTTTAAGGGCAGGAAGCATAAACATCCAATTCATACATCTAAAGAGAATAACAAGTATTGTAGGCATGTCCACAAGTAACAGGTCATACAGTGTAAATATTTGTTCAAAGCAAGAAATGTACAAGCACTGCAATGTGAACAACAGTGTCCTGAGCCCAAATTTGTTCTTTCAGTTGATCTGATGAAACATGTTCAGAATACTCATATGTTAACTATTGTGAATGAATAACAACAACAACGACAAAAAATGTTACAATAAACCTTTTCATTTATCTGGTGTTGACATATTTCTTATATTATATGGAAAAATTCCAAACCTGGCACATAAATGTGTTCCATTTCAGACTATAAAAAAGTATATTTTCTAGCAGTTTATTGGAACACAGAATAATGTGAGGGAATTATTGATTATCATGTTGTAACTGAGACACTTATTTGCAAAGTTTCATTTCATTGATGCATTGCAACAAGAAAGTTGGTTCTTGGTAAAAATCTATGAGAAAAAATATTTAATAATGTGTGTATTTGAATAGTTCATTTGAATGAATTAATTAGACATACCTAGGAGGAAAGTTAAAAGGAAAAAAATAGTGGGGGGGGGGGGGAATTCCAGGCAAGGGGGGATAGGTAAAAATTCCATGCAATAATATAAATCGAGAAAATAAAAATATATAATTAAAAATAGTATTAAGAATAGAAAAAACCAGACATTTTTGTGGTCTTTTAAATTTAGGGGTCTCAAGCTAGCTATATTGTCAGACTATTTTTGCTCTCAAAATATGCTCTTCAATGCACATCATACTCCTGCGACATCAGTAAATAACTTAAACTGTCATACACTGGATGCAGTCAAAGGGAAAGAGGAAAAGAGGAAGTAAGAATGGCCTTGGAAGACTTGTAGGGAGATTTTTCAAAAGAACCTAAAGAAATATTGGAGTATCAGACTTTAACAGGTTATAAAAGGAATGGCAGACAGTAATATGAGGAAATCATTGCTGCCAAAGGGACTATATAGAAAGGGGAACCAAGGCTAAGAAAACACAAACTTAAAATATTTTTAGTAGCTTCAAAAGGTTTTGCTAAAACATTTTGTGAATATTGAAGTTGTCATAGGAGCATTGTATCTTTTCATTAAATTTAATTAAATGCACAAACCAACGACTATGCCGATTAGTGCACTCACATTTTATGTTGCCTTGTAGTGAAGTTAAACAATTAAGGAATGTTTTGGTTGCTTCATGAGGGGTCAAAATTAACTAGATTAGGAATAACTAATTTAAAGTATAGGCATACTTGTAAATCTAATGAGATCTTTGAACTGTATTAAAAATAAATATATGGAAGTATATGAAACATAAAGAAGCATATATTGAAAAGGTAGGGGGGGGGGGAGAATAACTGTGGAAGATCCTATATGGCCTGCTTCTAGTAATCATCTATGCTATCAGCATTTTTTTTTGTTTCAAAATTAAAATGATTTGTATTTTGAAAAATTTTAAAATACAAAAAAAAATCATCTTTTTTTTTCTTCAAAAGTTAAATTAAAGAATAAATATTGTCATGGTTTAAGATCAAATAAAAAGTATAAATATCCTGTCGAAAATTTAAATGTTGTAAATTCATAAATTGCGTCCCCATGAAAATGGACAAAAGTGGATGGTGAAACATGTAAAAGCAATAGCTTTTTTAAAAAAACAACTTAATTCTAGTTTTACAAAATAAGTGTTTTAATTTCTAGCAACTTCTCAATTTATGATGTTATAAAATGTAGAGTAAGGCATTTAGTTTTTCTTCGCACACTCTTTGTAAAATGTTAACACTTTTAACCAAATAAAATTACTGATTTAGTGTCTAAAGAGAATGCCAGCAATGAAATAAACAGTGAGCAAAATAACTAGACATCAATTCAGTTGGCAAAACAAAAAACATAAAAAGTTGATCTTTAATCATGCAAAAATTCATTGGCAAGAAAATTATGCACTTCAGAAATCCATTGATGTTAAGGATGATTAGCAAAACAGTGAAATGTGTTTAAATCATTGGATAATTGGTTTTATGAGTGAAAAATAAGAAATACAGATTTGAATAATAGTTTAAAATTTTTTTTACAATAAACCACCCCTAATAGTACAGTACATTTTTTTTTTTTTACAAATTCAGTAAGAAAAAAAATAATTATTTAACAAGCTATTTGAATTATCATTTAAACCTAATGAAACATTTCTAGATACTGAAGTAATAAGTAAGACATGGCTGATAATACACGAGTTAAACACTATTAAATTATGTGACACAGGAAATAAAACAACAACAAAAGGTAGGCATAGAACAAACAATTCAAGATTAACATAAACAATCATAACTGTAGCACAAATACCCAGTCTTATTGGTGCCCTTTGTAAATATCTTTTGATGTGATTTTATCATTTGGGGATATTGTCATTTGTGAAAAATTCTTGAAGTGCTGAAAATTGTCTGAAACAGAACTATTGAATAACTACACTCATATTAAAAAAATGTCTGTCTTATGCTATTTAAGAGCAGGTACTGTTGATTATTTAAGTACAAATATAAGTCGACCAGCAGTACAATTACTTGAAATAAGGGACAATTTTAGTAATTTATTCAAAGACTTGGAGTAGTGAATATTCAAGTTTTTATATAATACTAAATAACATCAAACAATTTAATGAGTTGTGATAATTTTAATTTTTTTTTTTTAAATGTCAAACCCTTATAGATTAAAATGAATGTCTTTGATTTAGACAAATTTTAAAAGTAAAACAATATTAAGGTACATTAGTGCTTTTCTCATTTGAGCATTAGTCACTGACAGTCCAGTTTTGAGAAAAAAGTCACTGACAGCCCAGTTTTGGGAAAAAAACATGTCAAATTTCTCTTGAGTACATAAATTAGGTCTGAAAGAAATAACATCAAAATAACTATAAAAAAATTTTTAAAATTAACCAACGGAAACTTATGCTGGTATATACCCCACAAAACTATTCAGAAAAATTATCTGCTTAAATGAAAACTTAAGGATAAAACTCTACACCTTTTAAATTTGATGTAGCCTAGTAATAAGTATTTACTTCTGTCAGAAACTTATTTGTTTTTTCATAATTCTTTAGATAATATTTATAACATTTAATTACTTAATGTCTTAACAATTCTAATTTTGAGTCAATGGGGGTTACTCAATGAATGTAGTCACATGAGTAGTTATATAAATGAATAAGTATTTTTTTTTTATTATTATCATTGAAACTTGACATTAACATCCCATATTTGTCCCAATACATCTGAAAACCATAAAAAATTCAATAATTTAAATAAAAAAACAAAACAAAAACAACCCCACTTAAGTTGAGTAACTTCCTAAAGAAATCAAAATTTTGATTTTTACTATTTTTAAGACACATAATTTTACAAGAGTGTTACATTTTGATTAGCTTAGTCTCAAAATGCTAAATCTTTCCCCCCGAAATATGATATAATAACTAAATGAATGCATTTAAGGTTTCAATGGAAAAGTTAAAATTTAATCCTCCATATTGACTAATCCGTCTAGGTATTATATTTATAACTTCATCAATCCGCCTTCAAAAAAATAAATAGTAAACAGCACATTTTTAACTTAACTGCATCAATGATGTGTAATACGTGTGAGAGATTTCTGACCAAACATCAACACTCAACCATGCTCGCTGGGACATCTCCAGCCTATATCATCTTAGTGAAACTTGACAATGTCTGTGCCCTCGTCGCCACTGCAGCTGTCCTCATCCTCAGAGCTTGCAATGCCCAGGTGTTTCTGGGTGTGGGGTGTGTTCAGGTAATGAGGCTTTTCATTTTCATGGGGGACCGTTATACTCCTTACCGTATTGGTGGACCCAGGTCCGGACTGCTGACCAGTGACAAGAATGGCTGAGAATAAAATCGAGGAGGATGTACCATGACATAGAAGCTAAATTTTATTCAAAATTTCAAACCACAAAATGCCTAGGTTAACTGTTGGAAGGGGTGGAGGAGTATGAGAGGACATAATGTCAAGCTTAGACTGTTAATAACTGTAGATTCAGAGAAACAAAGACTAAGAATGATATCACAAAACCAGTTATTTCTTGACTTAAATCTCATGTGATGAGGAATTTTAATAAAATGATATGTTAGATGTTATTCACTAAAAGCATGACATGATGGTGTTGACAGAGCCTCTTCTAGTGTCAAATTCTATGCATTGAAAAGGTAATTAAAAAAAACAACAACGCTGTTCAATCTATTCAGATGTTATTAATTTGGAAACAGAGTAATTTCCACATTAAAAAGGATTAAATTAGAGTGTAAACATTTTTTTTTTATGTCTGAGGATTTAAAAAAAAAAAAATGAAGTTTCAATGAAGTGGTATTTTTGTGTAAATATTTTTCAAATTGAAATTTGTTAAATTTTAAAATGAGTATTGAACAAACCTAAAAATTGTAATGTAGTTTTACAATTTTAAATAAAAACATTTTCTCTGTCAATTCTGTGACATAAATTAGATTTCAGTTATTGAAAATTAACCATCTGTGACAATATTACCTCTATCCCGGTGTCGAACATATCCCCGCTCCCTGGCAAAGGAAAGGGCATAATGTATCCTCATGTCAATATCCATGTACCACTCGTCACAGCTGGCCCCTGTAATAAAAAAAACAACAACAGCATTTAGGAAAATATTTATAGTCCTCTTAAATGTCTTAAACTTTGGTGAGGATCTGTCTAAGGGTACAGTGATTAACTTTTATTATACAATCTCAATTCAGGTAAGGGACTTCTTGGCACAACATGCATTTCTTCTCTTCTTCTTTATTTTAAGGGCCCACGATCAATGAATTGATCATTCTGGCTCCTATGTTTCAGAGAGGTTTGCGATGTTACTGTCCATGGGTTTCAATGGGATACTTCACTGGTTGCAAGGGCGACTCAGCAGTGGTGTTATGAACTGGGGGTTGGAGTACAGGAGGCAATAGACACAAATGTATCGAGTGTAGCCGCCTCAACTGTTGCTTTTGGAAGCTTGTTCCAGTCCCCTATTGTCTTTGGCAGGAATGAGGAGCTTCTGTACTTGCAATGCCCATTTAAATTTAAATATAGAAAAAAATAAATTTAGTCATCTTGAAAATTTAAAATATTTAGCTCTACTTTTACTTTTACTTAGCAAACTCTGAATTTAAACCAGGAGCCCGAATGATCAACAAATTGATCGTGGGCCCCTCAAATATAAGAAGAAGAAGACTTAAAAAAACAACAAAAAAAAAACAACTTTTTCATGTATACAATTTGTTGATAATATTATAGGAAAAAAAAAATCCATATTGAAAAAATTAGAATTGCAATACAATTTGTGGGTATGTGTATATTTTAAGGTCAGGGATACTGATAAGCATATATTTTACCAATTAAAAACAAACAAATCTGAAAGGACAAACAATACAACATTTTGCAGACCCAGAAATAGCTTGTGCTTTTAAGTTAATATAGGCTACAGAAATTCACAGTTAACAATGGTTTGTCCGAGTCATGATATTCAAGTCAGAAGTGACAGATATGAATAAATCTAACAGTACTTGATACTTACCAGTGTGTAATACTGCAAATATACCACGGTGAAGATTTAAGCAACGAGCAGTGTGATTTGACTTGGTTATAGCTATGATGATGCAATGAGGGCGATAGCGAGCTATCATTGCTGCAGACCTACAAGTATAGTGTTAGAAGAGTTCTAGATGATTATTCATTCAATAATATCCACCCCCTCATATTTCCCTGGCTGCAAGTCACGAATATTAGTGGTTACAAAGAATACAAAAACTATAGCACTGCCAATACAACTTAAACGAGTTGGGCCCCAAGCTAAAAATTTGTGTTTATTATAATATTGTCGGGGTTTATAAATTATTTAAATTTATAAGTGTTTATTTCCTTTATGTTTTCCAGTGTCAAACTTTGATAAATTAACAAGCACATTTTATATTACAGACCATTTTAGAACTTTCTTGACATCAGGAAAAAAAAACAACACAATTTCTTTTAAGATAAGCCCTAACATTGAATCAAACATTGCTTGGTTTTTACCTGCCCGAGTTGGTGACTACAATAATGGCAGCTGCAGAGCACCTCAGGGCTGCCTCCACAGCAGCGATAGATGTAGCATGAACATTATCAGTGGGAATTCGTGTTGCCTGCCGGAGATCTCGAAACATCCTGGCGTGGAACAGAGCATTCTCCGCTTCTGTGCAAATCTGCAGGAACATAGATCTTTACAATGAAACTCTTTGATACATTACTTAACAAAAGGAAGAAAATATTATTTTTGAAAGGTGTTTGAAAATTGTTTAAAGATACTCTTTAAATTCTATTTCAGGAAACAAAGCCTAATTTTTAAAAAAAAACTCTGTTTGATGAAACGATTCAGATCACTGTGTCTTCAACATTTCATTATATGAAAACAGTCGCTAATGTTCAAATATAAAGAATTATAATATAAGACCAGGCGAAAATAGAACACAGATTGAATCTGCTTTACAGTGAATAAAAATCACTTGCTTTGAGGTACTATAACTTCACTCACATTGAAGTACTATCATTTCGCTCAAAAATAATTGCCAACATATATGATGGAGTAACAAGAGATTAACCTACCTGCACAAGCATACTGCAGGCAGCTACAGGATGTTTCCCCACTGCGGTTTCCTTTGACAACATGACACAGTCAGTGCCATCCAAAATGGCATTGGCAACATCACTAGCCTCTGCTCTAGTTGGTCTGGCATTTGTCACCATACTGTCCAACATCTAAGAATGGGGGGGGGGGGGGGGGAGGAAGAGTGGATGAACTGGTTAAAAAAATCACCATATACCAACTCTTTTAGCGTTGAATGCTCTTTTTCCTTTATCCGCCTCTAGAGCCAAATATAATACACATCCTTAACATCTTCAGTGCTAGAAATATAGAGAACTCCTATTAAACTATTAACTCCTCCATACAGTACAACTAAATGTGTCATTCAAGGGTCCTGAAGGATGCAACTTGATGTGTCCTGATCCACTCTGACACATTCTCTCATTGCAACTAATAAGTGGAAACAAAACAACTTGTCCTCTGAAACTTCTGGTGATGGCAAGATTCTGTGTGATTTCAATAAGCTTGTTTTGTTTTTCTTCCAAAGGGTTGTAAGAGAGGCAACTCTTATACTCTAGCATGTGCCAAAAATCTTATTATGTTGTTTGCAATTTTTTGCCATTAATGTTATATTTTCGTATACCTTATGCACTTCTGTTTTCATTAGTCCCTATTTTTAAAAAATTAATTTCTAGTGTTTAAAAACAAATGATGTACACATACAGTTCACTTGAAAATCTGAGCTACATCCCTTTGTTTAGGAATATGGACTTTGTACAGAAGTGGTACAGTCGAGGTAATGAGCTAATAAACTAATCTAAGTGGTTAAAAAAACATTATCGTACAATTTATTTTGTGTTTACCTGAGCCGCACAAATAACAGGTTTTCCTGCCAAATTGGCTCTACCAATAATCATTTTTTGAGCTAAAAATACTTTCTCAGGAGGAATGTCAATGCCTAGGTCACCACGACCCACTAGAATGCCGTCAGCCACTTGAATAATTTCATCAATTCTGGAAAACACAAGTAATTTTTATATCAAAATCAATTAAATTATTTAAGTATTTTAAACAGTTTAGATCTTTTTTTTCTTACAATACACTATTCTTTAAAATTAATTTGGATGATTTGATAGACATCTAGCATCAAGTAATAATGATAAGATTATTTTATTGATCCTAAGCCTTCCCAAATAAAAAAATATGCTGAATATAAGTCCATTTTAAAAGCCAGACACAACATTTAAACGTTATCATAGACAAAGTTTTTGTCCCTGATGAAAATACGTTCAACTCTAAACATGAATATATAATTTTTTAAAATAAGGATTAGTTAAATAATGCAAAAAAAAAACTTATCATTATCACTAATTCACTTCAATAAGCTTGACTTACCTCTTCACCCCTTCATAGTTTTCTATTTTAGCTATAACCTTCATCCTCGAGTTGGCCTCTCCCAGCTGTGCACGCACGGCTAAGATGATCTCAGGGCACCATACCCATGACACAAGAACAATATCAATCTAGGCAATAACAAAATTGATTTGAACCATCAACACACTATACTGTTGATTTTTGTTTCTTTTAACCCTGTAACTGTCAAGAACAAATTTCTAGTGTCAAGCCATTTTTAGAATTTTCATATACTTGTCAAAAAGGAAAAAAAACCCTGACTAAATGAATTCAGAGACACTTACAGGTATACATTTTCTGAAAGTACATTGGACAAGGTATCCTTTGGTATGAAAAGAATTTGTTTTTATATTATGTATGTTGATATTGACCTTGACAGAGTGAGTAAAGTAAAAACTTTACTACTCAACTTCTGAATTCAACCCACCCCATATACTCCATAAATTGTTCAAACTATCATAAAATCAAGTTTTTTATATACTAGAACCAATATCCTTTCAGAAAATGACAATTTATAGTTATTTATATGAACAATTTTTATATTGGTGAATTTTTTCATTCGCTACCTTCAAATTTCTATCTAAAAAAATACAATGGAGGAAGGCACAAAATGAGCTTAAAATTTCATTTTCATTTAAGTTATTAAATCCATTTTTTATTAATTAATGCTCCAGATCATATACAAACATAAATATCTTATAGGTAGATCTTTGTGATCAAATCTGTGTCTTTTTCTATTTGATTTCTGCCCTTTCCCAAATGAATTTGTCTGTAACAATACGACTAAGCTTAGGGATAAAATTGTCAATATCTGACTCTTATCTCGACAACACCGCTAGAGCCTATGCTGTCATTACTAGCACAAGGAATATCTCTGATATATTTGCTTTCATTTTAATTTTCTGTGTTAATTTTGAAATCCAAAAGGGGGGCCCTCTTCAGTATCAGATATTATGTCGGTGAAAAAATTTGAGAAAATTTAACATCCTATTAATCACAAAAAAAGTCCCTGATAAAAGCATGTAAACACACTGATACTAAGGGAAAAAGAAAGCAAACTCATTTATACAGAGTGATTTCCCATTAAATAATGTAATTTAAATCAATTCGCATTTTCATGACAATTTTGCTAACCCCTGATTATATTGGAAGCGACACCACATAAAGGGGTATAACAGCTGCTTATGGGCCGTTATGACAGTTATAGGGTTAATGTAAATGTAAATGTAAGGTAACTTAATTTTTATCTATGAGATAGCATGAGTGGTAGGCGGTGCTCGTGTTTGAACTTGGAATCTGAATGTTAGAAAACTATCACTGCTGATTCTTTTAATCGTGGGTCTCCTGAATGAACTTTAAAATGAAATTAACCAAGATAAAATCAACCCTAGGTCCTAACATTATGTTGGAATAGAAACTCATTTAGCGAGAAGAAAAAAAATTAACACAAGGTCCTCACATTATGTTCGATTCCAAACTCCAGATCCTTCTTATCCTTCTCGGTCAGCTCTGGGTTTTCAACTGGAAGCTTCATGGGTATATGACATTGATAGAAGTCACAGATCTCACCATTATTAACAACTGAACATCTCAATGCAACGTCATCTGAGGACAGAGTTAATTTCTCTTAACACCCCATGCAAGGCGGGCCAACTTGCAAGATGTGTACCCTGATGTTTTAAAAGTATGTTTAAAATACTATATGATAACGCTCACAAAAAAAAAAAAACCACCAAACAATCGTGGCGACAATGCATGAGCTTCCCATCACATAAAGTTACTTGACAAACACCAAGTCTAGTAACACATCTAGAAATAATCGGCCGAGCAATGGTGGCAGCAATTCGCGAACTTCCCACCTACTCAAGTTACTTAACAAAGCATGCATTAAAGTAAGGCACTTTATAAAAAAACTCAATTAGTGCTGACATCTGGGAATTTTACTTTGCGCGGCTTTTGAAGAAAGTGTTACAGCCATATATCTATAATACAAGAATTATTAATAATTATGATGCTGCAGGATCTGCCATTAACATTAAATTTAAAAAAAATTAAATCCAAAGAATAGGAACTTAAGGATATTCAATTCATTATCCCTCAAGTTGTGTAATTACTAAGAATACCCATTTAATACCCATTTATTAGTACACACAGGATATAAACATTGCAGCCAAATGATTCTATGAAATCAGAACAGACCTGCAGTGAAGATAAATGTTTTCATATCTGTGATACCCCGCTGAGCCCACCCTCTGTTGACATGATGTTTACGAAACACTCTAGCTGATTCAACCAATATGTGACATTAAAATGTATGTTTACTCAACACTGATGGTGCTTGCCTTTATCTTGAACTTCAAAACAAAGTGGTCCATCCTCTATGTAAATTTGGTCATTTTTATTGGCAATCTTGACAAAGCTTTGGGGCACGTAAACATTCTCTGTGTCTGAAAGCTCTTTGAATGCTTCATCGCTGGTCAGTGTCACCATCTGACCATGACTGAGCTTAATAGGCTGCTTGAGATCCTATACACGCAAAAAGAAAGTTGAATAAAAGAGTTATTAAAATATGAATTTTAAGTTCATCACATTATTTCCAAGTCAGCAAAATTGAGGATAACTACATTAAACCACAAATTTGGAATTTTACATTTTTTGGAAACAAAGTCAAAGACTATTAAAGGAAACCCCAAATATTTAAAAAAATTTCAGCATAGCTCTTTAAAAGAAATGCAAGATTAGATCCATAATGAAATGCATAAATACCTTCTTAAAAGCTCCAACTCGAATACAAGGTCCAGAGATGTCAATGGCTGTTGCAACTATGGAATGTGCCGTATTTTTGGACTCTGCAAAAGCTGCTCGCAAGTTGTGGAGTGTTTGAAGATGATACTTGAATTTAAAGGAGAGCAAAAACAAATAAACAATGTATTTACTTCTTAAATGGTTCAGCACTGAACAATTTTCTCATTATTCTTTTTTACAAACTATAATATAAAAAGTTAAAAATTAATTTAATTAATTGAGGTCTACAACAGCATTAAAAAAAAAGTTATCATAAATAATACATTCTAAATTTATTGTTCAAATTCATGATTGTAATTTAACAACACTAAACAAAGTAACTTACATCAAGGTTCGCATGGGCCAAGTTGAACCTACAGATGTTCATCCCATTATTTATGAGCTGTCTCAGCATATCAACACTGTCACATGATGGTCCTGAGAAATCATCGGGAAGAAAAATGTATTAAAGAATAAATTTAAAAGGCTTCCAACTGGAAGATAACCTTAAAAGAGCATCACTAACATTTTTCTTATATTATTATAGAATAAGTTTTAAAAAATTTATACCTTTTTTTTGGGGCCAATAATATTGTATGTATATTATAAAATCTTAAAATTTTTTTCCCAGACTAAGCTGTAAAGTTTAAAAGTTATCGTTAAAGCCAAGCAAAACATGGAATATTACTTTAACTTACCAACTGTACAAATGATATTAGTCATACGGTAGGCCCTCTCCTGTGACTCAACACTGAGATTGCATATCTGCTGCAGGTGTGTCTGCTTTAAGCTTAAACCTGGTCTAAGGTAGTTTTGATCAGCAACAACAACTGTGCCGGCCATTGTGAAGCTTCTTTCAAATATCTGTGAACTGGTGATCCACCTTTAACAACTGCTAGACAGAACATAAGTTGGTTCTGAATTACAATATTGAGATTATGGAGACTATCAGCATCAATCTGTAATCTAAAATATGTATCGATTTGGTTTTTGTTAGATACACTAGGTATTATCCTTGTCCTACACAAAACAACAATACTTATTTTTATATTCAATGAAATAAATATTCTTAAAAAATTAAATAGCATTTACTGACTAAATGAACCTATTAAATTTAATAACATGCCATAGTCCTAGATTATTGGGTGCATTGATAGACTAGCAGTCACTGGGCCACTATGATAGTATATAGGATTATTCATGATGATACAATTAGTCCTATTATCTTATAAATACAATGAAACCTTTGAATAGTGAACCATAGAACAGCGCTGGCCCTGGAAAATACCACAAATCTTGTCAAAGGGTTTTTAGGGACTAAACTGTATAACCCCGGCAAATAAGTTAACACATGGTATTCTGCGCTGGCTTCAAATAACATCCTGAATTGTATATGACTAGCTATTTAGACTGGCTAATCAGTCTGCTATCGCAATATGTCTTTCTCAAAGCAGGACGAAACAACATGAGAGTGGGGGCTGCCAATAAACCTTGAGAAATAGTGTGTAAATTTAACCAAAACGTGTGAAAGCAAGACAATTGAAAATGGAGACAATGCATAAGTACACATGGGTTATGTTTGGATGTTCATAATAGAAATTGGTTTACATGTTCATATTAGAAATCAGCCATCAATGAACTTCCTTAAATAACAATAATGACTTAATTAGTGATAATTTAGATATGGTAACTGCTGCGGGAGCATGTGGGTTAATTTGTAGAGACTGGGGAGCTAAATAATTTTTATACCTTTCAGTTCTAACTTAAAGAGCAAGAATTCAACCTGATCTTAGATATCTGTGGTGAAGTGAGCGGGATGTATCATCAAAAACTGTTTTTGTTTCAAAGCAGCATTTTTTTTCAATTTGTTTTGCAAATGAAGGATGTTTAGTTGGTTTGATAGCTTTCTTGATTATTCTATTTAATATGTGTTTAATGTCAGATGATAAATAATAGTTAATAATACTGAAGTTCAGTAAGCTTCCAATTACTGCACTGTAGAATAAGTTAATAACTTGCTTATTTACCCCAAAATTGTACACTTTGTTTAAAGATAGAAAAGTCTTTGGTTGACTTTTTTTATACAGAATGTGGTCATGATCATGCCATGCCATGTTAGCTTTTTATTAATAGTGACACCTAGGCACTTATATGTCTTTAATTGCTCTATACTGTGATTTTTTATTGTGAGAGCTGCAAATGGATGATTCCCCCTCCGGAAATGGACAACCATTTTCAAAGTTTTTTAGACATTTATTGGAGAAAATTTTCACTGCACCTAATAAAACGTGTAATTATAACTAAGATGCGTTATGAGCTTTACCATTCAGATATTAACTGATTAGCTACCAGATTGAAAAACCTAGGTCACGTTGACTATGATACAAACGTTAGCGCTACCAGTGGCTCATGGCCATCATAAAAGAAACGCCCCGCAACTCCCAGCGGCTTATGGTAGTTCATCAGTTCAGCCACCGATATTGGAATCATCAACAAATTTAATGCTTGAAACAGTGTATCATTCGTATATATTGTATGCAGGACAGTGGAGAGAACGCAGCCTCAGTACTTATTTCTCTAGTTAATATTTGGTCATTCACCATGACATATTTTTTTGGGCGATTTGTTGAAAAGTTTAGTATCAACACTTTGGCTGTATTCACTTGTTTAAATAACGACATCACATCTGTCACATTTTTTAGCATGATCATTATTCTGAGTGAACCTGAAAATTATGAATAGCACCATCCTTGCTAATAGTGGATATGCTTACCCAGGTCCCTTTAGACTAAATCCCATTCGAACGTCATTTGTGGTAGTTTATTTTAGTTAAACTGAAGAAGTAAGTTTAAAGACATATAGTCCATTCAATTATCTTTCATTTGATAACTCAAGTTGTCTTACAAACCCAACAATATAATAATATATAATATTTTACATCGTTTTTTTAATCCCAACCTCTCACTTCTGATACCCGGGTGCGAATAGTCCCAGCCTTGTGGATACAGTACAAGTACAAGCCCGACAATATTATTTTTAATATTTTTTAATCTCAACCTCTCACGTCTGAATAGCCATTTCGTAAATATAATCCCCACAAATGTGGAGATTTTAGCCTAAGTATTTTTATGTAAAATCTGTTGAGTTGGAATGGGCTGATGGATCGTACCGGTTTCAGTTTAAGTTTAACTTTGGACGCCTTATTTCCAAATCCAATTTTCAAGAATTATAATTGGACTATTCTCTAACAAAATCACGAGAAAATGTTAAAATTACAGAACATGTTTTAAAGCAACTTTTTTACCTTACTTTAAGCGATTTTTTTATTTGACTAACAGCTTTACAGGAAAATCAATTTCTTCGTGTTACGCTTCACACTTTTAATTTACAGTACTGTAATTTCCTAGTTAGTAGATTCACTTTGACCCTCTCCAGTGAAACACAGCCTTGACCATGACCTTTACATTGGGATTTTAAAAAACTTTTGACATTAGAGACTAGAGACATTAGAGATATTACTCTAAATACACAAGATCATACATGTAAAAACGATATCGCAGTTAAATTAATTTAAGCTAACGATCATTACTAGGCATAAAAATTATAAGTTCTCATAAAATATTTGACCAAGCTAAGGCTATAAAATACGTAAAAATAATACTTAAATCCCTTGATTTCATTATTGCCCTGTGACTTTCATTTTTTAATGCGATAAATATTTAATTAGTTCATGCCCATTTAATAAACTAGGAACTACTAAGACTACTAGGGTCATTACTGAAATTAATGATTTGCTTTGCTAGCTGACAATGTTGGAAAGAAATGAGTTTACAAGTTGGTTTATTTATTTTATTTTTGGTATCACCCTGCCATTTTTTGATGTTGAGACCTTTGCATTCAAAGTTAGCAATTTCAATATTTTTCCACCTTACAACTTCAAGCTTCTTTAACAGCCGAGGATAATATAGGAGAGACCGCGTTCCCGTAAAAGAAATAATTGAACAAGATGGTTTAGGCGTGAAATAAAAAGACATGACAATTAGACGGACGTTACGGCTTGACGCCTTCAGGGGTTGCAGGGACCTTGCGACTGATTTGGTGTTAAATTAATAATGTAACGCGTTACCGACTTAATCACTGTTTTACGTCGATTGACTTTATCTGCTGCTGAGAGATATTTTATTTTCAGCCTAGGTATATTAGTATTTCACAGACACTAAGGCTTTTGCTGTTGTGTTGCGGCTTTGTGAAAAAAATTGGTAACGTAAAAATACGGAATTATTGAAAATATTATGTCTTTCGTATGCCTGCACGAACACACAAGATGAAGGTTGGGTGGAATAATTTCGTGAAAAATAGAATCGGTACTGAACATAGTTCCTTGCAATCTAGTTAGTTTTCAGAAATGCAGTCTCTATGTTTAGACATAAACTTTTTTTCTATTTATATGAAAAGTAAGTCGCAGCAATTTGTCTGGGCGATCACAATTCATCCAAGACTTGTACAATTTATGACGTAAGGGGTGGGGCGAACGTCTTTTGTTCTATTTTGATAATTATGTTTAGAAGCATAAGAGTGGCCACAGGCCAAAACAAGATTTGAAGTGGTATAATAGTCTTACAAGTATTTTTAAGCCACGGTTAAAGTAGCTGTCTGGATTAAAGTTTCAAATAAGTTATTTATGAAAGAGACCTCTATCAGCAATTTTCCCTGGGAAGATTTCATTTACATAAGTGACACTCCTTTCTACGTTGTCACAGGAAGGGAATACTTTCAAAGTCACCCAAGAATATATTCCAAAACCTTCAAAGTGAATAGAGCAACGCTCCAAATATGTTACACGTGTACCGTTGAATGCACAAATTGCTGTTCTATCTCTCTTGCATTTATTTCATCTGCTTCTTCCTAATCTCTCAATTTACTTAGAATAGTGAGTGGACCAAATTTATGCTCTAACCTTTCCTGACATTATAGCAGGAGACTCTTCAATTCCTCAACTACGTCAACAAATGTTGCAGTCTGACTTTTTTGAAACAAGTTAGCTGAAACATAATTATAGCAGCTTGGTTTTGTAGGAACTACAGCCAGATCTCTAGAGATCGGTTTAAACAAAAAAAATAAATAATAAAACAACAATTGTTTAAGCGCTACGTACTAGGGACCCAACTTCCTGTCAAAGTTTCAAAAACAATGACCAAGTAACACGAAAGCCGAAAGTCACATTTCCCACACAGGCCATGGCACAGGTCACGGCACAGGTCACGGCACAGGTCACGGCACAGGCCACGGGACAGGTCACGGCACAGGCCACGGCACAAGTCACGGCACAGGTCACGGCGCAGGTCACGGCACAGGTCACGGCACAGGCCACGGCACAGGTCACGGCACAGGTCACGGCAGGTCACGGCACAGGTCACGGCACAGGTCACGGCACATGCTGTGAGATCGTCTCACGCTGTTTCACGCAGACGCACTAGTAATGCCTAGGTTAGCGAGAAATGTTCAGCACGACGGCGCTGAAGCTATTGATTGCGCTGGCCTTTGTGGAGAAATAAGATATGAAAAAATTGAACTAAGGCAAGCAAGTCGTTCTATCAAAAGTTTGGACAAGACAGACGATGAGTGGAACGTAGGGACAAATAGGACAGACGCAAAAAATTAGTGCGAACAAGGGGTCAAAAATACAAACTGTCCTTACTAAATATGGAAACCTGGTACGCCTATATCTAGATCAGCGTTTCCAAAACTTTTAAGTTTGGCGGACCAATGGCCATATTTATATTTCGAAACTGCCCCTGGGATTGGTGTATGTCCGCGGAACATCATTGGCAAAATCTGGTAGCGATACATATTAAGGCCGCAATCCATGACGTCATTATTTACAAATAAATTCAACGTTCATTGTTTCGTGTCCCAAAAAGTTCATTTCCGTGTCGGTAGAACTTATAGAAAATGTCTTGTTTTGGTTTAGCTTTATTGTAATTTCAAGGAACATCAAATGAATCTGTGTGTCTTATTCTTATTAAATGAGCTGGGTTAGTAGACACACTTTTTAAGCAAAGTATTTCCTTCATCCGAATTTTTATGAAGCAAAATTTAAAAAAAAAATGTATTTTATTTGGGAATTAATGTTGTTGTATCATCTTATTCCTCTCAATAGCAACATACCCGATTCTTATGTAGATATTAATAGATAACATATGACCTATTGTACTTTTCTACTCCCTAGTCCACAGTTTTCATTCTGCAAAGGTCATGTCGCAATCAGGTGAGTCTTGTTACCTGACCGATGCGTAAGAAGTGGGAATATGGGGGTTGTAGGTAGGGGTTATAGATGGGGTTGCAAGTGGGGGCTTTAGGTTCATTCCTGGTGATTGCGATTAGGGCTGATGAGGTGCTGCAGTCGACTCCATTTTAAAAATGCAAGGATAAGACCAGTGTTTCTCAAACTAATTCTATATTCGTCTCCTTTGACGCATCCAGGTTTTTTTAAAATTCACCTTAAGGCTGTCTATGTCCAATTCTAACAGCCACACTGAAAATAGAATATTTTACAACTAAATATTATGTGAAAAATTAACATAATAATTGAAGTGCCCGTTTAGGATCACACAAATTTAAAGTACAACCTAACTGATCTCGTTCAACAGCTTATAGTTTGTCCAGTGGTCGGCAAACTCACTAGTCAAAAGAGCCAAAAATCAGCAGCAGGACGATTTAAACAAAACAACATTTAAGAGCCAAATTTCCTTTCAAGAACCTGTCAAGAAGCAAGTTTTTCGGAGTCAAAACCAATTTGAGGCCAGCTGGCCGAGCCGCACTCAGGTCGTTAAAGAGTCTTATGCGGTTCGCGAGCCGCACTTTGCCGACCACTGAGTTAGTGGGATGGTCCAGCCTGTTGACAACCACACATTTTCTTCTTAACATTCAAACTAGAAACACTTCAATGACTTGACTCTACCAAAACAAGTGTTCAGTCATACAAAGTCTGAAAATTAATTGTTTGTGTATAATTAATCTACTTTATCGCAGTCCTGCACTCGTATAATTTGAAAATTAATTGTTTGTGTATAAGTAATCTACTTTATCGCAGTCAGCACTCGTATAATTTGAAAATTAATTGTTTGTGTATAATTAATCTACTTTATCGCAGTCCTGCACTCGTATAATTTGACAATTAATATAAAACTAAAACAGCGCAACCAACACAGAGAACCGACAAAAAAAGGTTAGGCCGCCCTCTAATAACATTTAATTAAAGAAGTGCCATCTTGAAGTCAGCTGTGGAGGCTTGTTGTGCAAAGGGTTAAAAGTATTACTACGTTTGAACCAGGTTGAAGTCAGCTGTGGAGGCTTGTTGTGCAAAGGGTTAAAAGTATTACTACGTTTGAACCAGGTTGAAGTCAGCTGTGGAGGCTTGTTGTGCAAAGGGTTAAAAGTATTACTACGTTTGAACCAGGTTGAAGTCAGCTGTGGAGGCTTGTTGTGCAAAGGGTTAAAAGTATTACTACGTTTGAACCAGGTTGAAGTCAGCTGTGGAGGCTTGTTGTGCAAAGGGTTAAAAGTATTACTACGTTTGAACCAGGACTGAAAAAGTCGTCTCCTTTTGCATTGAATGGAATGGGGAAAAAAAGAAGTGTAAAAAAAAAAAGTCTTTACCTATTGCGCTGCCCCTGTGATAAAGCCGTGGCTCTAGCCGTGGCTCTAGCCGAGGCTCTAGCCGTGGATAAGACGTTCAGGTTTTGTCCACCAATCAAAAAGACATTAAACGTGATGGCCGACTTAGCCGCAGCGAAAAAAAATCATTTTTATTTTGGTCTAACTCATGGAAGAAAAAAATACGGACGTGGATCTCCAGATCCAGGCATCTCCCTTGACCCGGAATGGTTTTTTTTCCATCCAACATACTCTCTGAAAAAATCTATCGAAAAACATTTTAAAATCCTTCATAATTACCGGCATCTGACCTTGTATGACACTCGCATAAGCGCCCACAGGGGGGGGGGCAAGGGGTGCAATTGCCCCCCCCCCTTGATTGATTGGATAAACAATTTTTTGACAAAAATAGACAAAAAAAGTATTAAAATAAAGAGAAAATAAAGAGAAAGTAACTAANNNNCCCCCCCCCCCTAGAAAGGTTTCTGCGGGCGCCCATGGACACGCGAGATACAATTACTACATTAAGGATATCTATTTATATGTCTGTATTATTGATTGGGGTGATTTGATTTGATTTTTAAAATAACCACGCCCCCCCCCCCAATCCCCCACTTTATTTTCCTTCTTTTTTTTCCAGACTCCACGGGGCAGCCAGACCTTGGAATGTGTGACGGGGTGAAAGGTCAGCGTGCCCGTTACTGACAACGTTCTCACTTCGACTCAAATATACCAGAACAATCGAACACTACATGCGAGCACACATATATAGTTATGAATATTATGTTTACAGCCTAATCTGTAGATGGCCTCCGTGATATCCTCAACATCAACTGGTTGCACACAATCCCAAACACAACACTGAGGGAAATGACAAGTGATACCATGAGATGGATAGGTTATATAATGAGATGGATAGGCTATGTCATGAGATGGATAGGTCATACAATGAGATGGATCGGTTGTGCCATGAGATGGATAGGCTATATCATCAGATGGATAGGTCATATCAATGGATGGATAGGTCATACCATGAGATGGATAGGTCATACCATGAGATGGATAGGTCATACCATGTGATGGATAGGTCATACCATAAGAAAAAAACCCATCCAACAATAGCTAAGACAAGCACTGATAGGTCATACCATGTGATGGATAGGTCATACCATGTGATGGATAGGTCATACGAAGAGAAAAAAGCCCATTCCAACAATAACTAAGACAAGCTCTGTGTTATGGAGCCCATAAAGATCAATAGGACGAGAAGAACCCCCAAAACATGAGAAGAAGAGATTTCGGCAAAGATGTCACAAAGACTTGAAAGAGTTGGAAAGAGAGAAGATAGCCACAGAAATTGTTACTGACCTATGCTCCACTGGGAGTCAAAAGAAACTGTGAATTGGCTTTGATCCACTGGGAGTTAAAAGAAATTGTTCATGGCATATGCTGCACTGGCAGTTAAAAGAAATTGTTCATGGCATATGCTGCACTGGCAGTTAAAAGAAATTGTTCATGGCATATGCTGCACTGGGAGTTGAAAGAAATTGTTCATGGCATATGCTGCACTGGGAGTTGAAAGAAATTGTGAATGTGCATAAAATGGACCCTCCCCCCTGATTGATATGACAAACCAAATGTCCCATACCTCCTCCCAACCGGATAAAAATATTGTAATAAAAAAAACTATTAAAAAAATTATGTTCATATTCACACTTCATATTCACACTTCATATTCACACTTCATATTCACAATTCATATTCACACTTCATTGATACAATCCATAATCACACTTCATAGTCACACTTCATGGTCAAACTTGTTTACCGTAGATTTCAACATTGTTTCTTCATTTCTTTCCTCACAGTCTTTTGTCCCCCTGGTATGATTGAGCCCAGATCTCCCTCCACCATCTACGTCCGTGAGGCGCAGCAGGAGGTCGTTCTCCGCTGTAGGGCGGCTGCTAATCCCAAAGTGACGTAAGTTTCCAACAAAGGGAATGAGCTCTCTTTATTTCCCAGTCATGCATTGAACCCTGGTACTTGGTAGTGGTGCATCTATTAGATCAGGGGTCACCAAATCTTTTTTTCACAGTGGGCCGGATAGCTGAGAAGCTAGAACATCAGCTAAGCAGCGGTAAAATTCAACACATTTTCATTGTCTTTTCTTCTCTTTCAATAAGTTATTTGTTTGCAAAGCAATGAGCTCCACCTTTGGTTCAACTGGTACATAAAAAAAAAGGTTAAAATCAAACTGAATCTGGTTTATTGCATAAAGTAGAATAGATACTTGGATCATTGCACAGAGGTCATTGAGCAATTTAAACATGTGCATAGGGATCAGCTCCTGCAGAAAGGTTTGAAAACATCGGCATGGGTTTACTAACCTTGGTACTGGTGCATCTATCGGCTCACTTGACGTGGGTCCACTAACCTTGGTACAGGTGCATCTATCGGCTCACTGGACGTGGGTCCACTAACCTTGGTACAGGTGCATCTATCGGCTCACTGGACGTGGGTCCACTAACCTTGGTACTGGTGCATCTATCGGCTCACTGGACGTGGGTCCACTAACCTTGGTACTGGTGCATCTATCGGCTCACTGGACGTAGGTCCACTAACCTTGGTACTGTCTGAATATAGTGTGGGTCTCTAGCGATTGTCTAAATAGAGTGTGTGTTTCTAGCAAGTGTCTAAGAGTCAGGCTGTGTCTCTACATAGTATCTGAATATAGTGTTTGAAAAATATCATTGCTTCGGTCGCCGGAAAATGCTTCAATCTCAACTGATTCACAAAGTAAAAAAAACAACTAAAAAAAAAAAAATTCGCATCAAAGAAAGATCTAAAGACACATTAGAAAATGATTCAATAAAAGTAACACACCGTGGCCGATGTAAGTAGTCCTGACTGGTCTCCCCTGAATGGTTGTCTTGGATGTAAGTAGTCCTGACTGGTCTCCACTGCATGGTTGTCTTGGATGTAAGTAGTCCTGACTGGTCACCACTGCATGGTTGACTTGGATGTAAGTAGTCCTGACTGGTCTCCCCTGAATGGTTGTCTCGGATGTAAGTAGTCCTGACTGGTCTCCCCTGAATGGTTGTCTCGGATGTAAGTAGTCCTGACTGGTCTCCCCTGAATGGTTGTCTCGGATGTAAGTAGTCCTGACTGGTATCCCCTTTATGGTTGTCTCTGATGTAAGTAGTCCTGACTGGTCTCCCCTGAATGGTTGTCTCGGATGTAAGTAGTCCTGACTGGTCTCCCCTGAATGGTTGTTCTCGGATGTAAGTAGTCCTGACTGGTCTCCCCTGAATGGTTGTTCTCGGATGTAAGTAGTCCTGACTGGTCTCCCCTTTATGGTTGTCTCTGATGTAAGTAGTCCTGACTGGTCTCCCCTGAATGGTTGTCTCTGTAGAGACACGCCCTGCCACCCAGGCGTGTCCGCTGCCCCCGATTAATTTAATTAAACGCTTGATGACAACAGATGACGTACCGGTATTTTGTGTCCCAGCCTTCATTCATTCATCCAATGGAATCGATGTTGTTCCAACAGGTACAGCTGGTATGAGCAAAGTATGGGTTTGATACATTCCAGCTACTACCTTAGTATTAACCCAGTCACCGGTGACCTGACCTTCCCATCATTCTCAGAGAGGGAAGACGGCGTCTACACATGCGCAGCCGGAAACAAGATAACTGACGTCACCGGCAAGGTCATCGTGCCAGTACGTCTTCTGCCGCCGATAACTGTCCACAAGACTCGTAAGTTATGTCAGCAAGACCTCACCGGGGTTAATGCTAAGCGGCAGTTGCTAGAAGCAAGGAGGGGTGAAAAAAAAGATTGTAAGGCGAAATCAGTGATGGCGCTTGTTAATTAATATGGGGCTCCAAAGTAGATACCAGTGTTATTGCAGGTGTCAATGGGCACTCAAATCCTTGCAGAGGCGATGATAACCGAGTAATAAACTCGGGGCCCTGCCCGCATAGAGGCCCCCCCAAGGTTGGACATTTTTGAAACTACAATTAATTTGTTTACAATTTTTAAAAAAAATTGGGGTGGGGGGGGGATATTGGACACTTTGTTCGGTGTCAAAACAATCCTCTGTAGGGCCCTGCCACTATATTTAAGTACACATACATTTCAACAGGCAGAATAGCTGGCACAGAGAGGGTTGGGAAACACACAACTGAGATTTTATCCGTGTTCAATTCAATTTAATATGTGATGATCCTCTCTGTCATGAAGTTAAATTATAATCTAATAGAAATGTGGTAGCTCTTGTCTAAAGGACATTACAGGGGCTCTGGGCAAATGGACAATGCAGGAGATCTTGTCTAATGGACATTACAAGAGCTCTTGTCAAATACACCGTACAGGATCCTTGTCAAATGGAGATTAAAGGAGCTCTTGCCTAAAGGATATTACAGGACCTCTGGTCAAATGGACATTACCGAACCGCTGGTCAGGAGCTCCCTACGCCACTGCTCACTAGGGAAGGTGTTGATGACTTCAGTTATTGCGGTATCGATACTTATTTTACCCAATCACCAAATAGGGAAGACGGTGATAACTTCAGTTATAGCTATATCGATACTTACTTCATCCATTCACTAACCAGGGAAGACGGTGATAGCTTCGGTTATAGCAGTACCGCTACATATTTTAACCATACACCAACCAGGGAGGACGCTCATTTCTTCGAAAATGTTTTTCCTTCTTTTTTTTTTAAAAGGAATAAATGCTTTCCACAACCAGTACCACTTCACCACCCCTGTGGTTAATGAGGGCGAATACGCCATGTTGGTGTGTGGTTACAGAGGCGATGACGACGCAATCCAAAACAAAACCTTCACCTGGACGTATACGAGGGCAGCGACGAATATCAACATGGACAATGACCGCTTGTACATAGATCTGATTGGTGAGATTGCTGTGTAGAATGTTTTTGTTGTTTGCATATAAAAAAAAAATTAATACTCAAAAATGTATTTGTGTTTTGTTATGGGCATACCATTACGACCCCAAAAAAATAAAATAATAATAATACCAAAAAAAAATAATAAAAAAAAATAAACGGTTTATTTAAAATATGACGTCCCGCAAAAATTGTTTCGTTAACAATATGACCACAATCATGCGTCCGTGTTTAGTTTAACCTGTAGTCCAGATGTCGCCATGAGCTTTCCTTGTTCGGTCGCATTGGTGGGGGTCCTCTTTTTGCAGTGTTTCTTTTAGGCCATTTTCTCCAGGGGTTGGGGGTGGTGGTGGGGGTAGGGGTGGGGCGGCATTTCAGATTTCAAGTACCTGCGCCAGAGGCGTAGCCAAGAGGGCAGAGGAGGGAAAGATGCCCCCCCCAGCCACCAGAGTAGTGGGGGACCCAAAATGGGCGTTGGGGTATTAAATGGATGAAAATAGTGGGTCTCAAAGTTGATGAGAAGGGCGTAACAATGAATCTTGTCCCCTGGCACCACACACTTTAAGTGAGTCTCTGCCAGTGGCGTAGAAAGGGAGCTGATCGGGTGGTCCCGACTGGTCCCCCCTCCCCCCTCAGGCGTCACTTTTTCTTTATATGGAGAGTTTGCGTTTTTAGGATAACGGCAGAGTTTGTGTCGTGACGTGTAGAATGGCAAAAATCTTGACCCACCCTGGGCGACACTAACACTAGCTACGACAATAGGCAGTGTTTAAAATAGTTATGAGGTATAACCTTTAATAAAATATTTATTTTTTTTTGGGGGGGGGGGGGAGAAAAAGGAAAAATAAGGGGGGGGGAGTAAACTAATAAATGACTTTTCCGGTAACCAGACAAAACGACAGGTGACGAAACGACAAGTGGCATGACGCCCCCACTCCCTCTATTGCTACGTGCCATCTTACGCCCCCACTCCCTCCATTGCGTAGTTCGTAGAACGCCCCCAGTCCCTCCATTGGTATGTGCCGTCTAACGCTCCCCCCCCCCCATTCCCTTCAGTGCTTTGGCTCGTCTAACGCTCACTGACCACTCTCATGAATCATTCCCCCTTCAGGTAATCTCCACTTCACCCACACCCTGAGATCTGATTCGGGTCACGAGTACAAGTGCCTTGTAAGCATTTCTGACGATGTGAAAATCAGCCAGTTTGGCGGTGGAAGAACGATCGTTGTACGGCCACTCACAAGTAGGTTGGTTCTGCCCGTTTTTTGTTGTTTTTGTTTTGGTTTTGTTTGGGTTGCTCTACAGGAATATGTCAGAAAATAGCACGCCTGAGTGGATCTATCTTCTTACTTACAAACTGAAGTCAATTGTGTTAGACAGTTGGAGTGTGCTTTGTTTGCTAACAATAAGGTGTGTGTTGTTGGGGTGACATAAGGTGTGTGTGGTCGGTGTGACATAAGGTGTGTGTGGTCGGTGTGACATAAGGTGTGTGTTGTTGGGGTGACATAAGGTGTGTGTGGTCGGGGTGACATAAGGTGCGTGTGGTCGGGGTGACATAAGGTGTGTGTGGTCGGGGTGACATAAGGTGTGTGTGGTCGGGGTGACATAAGGTGTGTGTGGTCGGGGTGACATAAGGTGTGTGTGGTCGGGGTGACATAAGGTGTGTGTGGT
>CAXITT010001124.1:40547-50836 GCA_964033795.1 Lymnaea stagnalis | reverse complement strand
TAAATGTATGAGATGTAATGAACTAAAGTCTTAGGCCAATAAATGTATGAGATGTAATGAACTAAAGTCTTAGGCCAATAAATGTATGAGATGTAATGAACTAAAGTCTTAGGCCAATAAATGTATGAGATGTAATGAACTAAAGTCTTAGGCCAATAAATGTATGAGATGTAATGAACTAAAGTCTTAGGCCAATAAATCAATGAGATGTTAGTGAGCTGGAGTGTTATGCAAATAATAAGATGAGAAGTTAATGAACTAAAATTTAGACAAATAAATAGAAGAGATGTTAGTGAACTAAAAATTTTGGCAAATAAATAGAAGAGATGTTAGTGAACTAAACATTTAGGCAAATACATAGAAGAGATGTTAGTGAACTAAACATTTAGGCAAATACATAGAAGAGATGTTAGTGAACTAAAGAGTTTAAAAAAAAATAAATACAAAAAGAACTTCTGGTTGTCTCCCTCGAGCTTTCGGCTATTTACAAATCACAAAGCTCAAGATTCTTATTGAAAGTTTCGCTACTGCAAACTGGGGCTAACGGTAAACAATGAGGTGACCTAAAATCTATTAAAAGCGGCTATTCTGGCCACACGAGTTCATAGTATGATAGTTGAGCCACCATTACAGTGTTGCAGTGTTACAGTGTTACAAATACACTAGTAGCATTCTGCCGCGTTGTTTTTCGTGCTCAACTAAGCATAAGAAATGATGTTTCAGTCTCTTTGGAATGAAACAAACCTTTGTGTCACTGCATGGGGCGCCATGTGGAATAGAACAAACCCTTGTGTCACTGCATGGGGCGCCATGTGGAATAGAACAAACCCTTGTGTCACTGCATGTGGCGCCATGTGGAATAGAACAAACCTTTGTGTCACTGCGTGGGGCGCCATGGGCAATCTTAATTCTAAAAAGGGTTCCATTAAAAAAAAAATGTATAAATGGTTGAAAAACACTGCGGTGTATATGTTTGTTGAGAGCTGTGTAGCTCTTCTAGACGCTCTATTGGATAAGTGTACTTTGTATAATTCAGAACTTCTAGAAGTGTTGCCCGTAATCAAACATACGAACACCAACGTCAAAGTACTTGTCCATACAGACGCCGTGCTTGAATGTGTCTTCCACGCTTAGTAAGTAATTTTTATTTCTCGTATATTTATATATATATATATATATATATATATATACATTTCTATTGCTGCCCACAGATACTACTTACCAGCTAAGTGCTATTTCTTATTTTTATTTTTATACCGTTTTTTTCTGTTTTTTTGTCCGCTGACGAAGGCGTTCTGCCGACACGTTCGCTGTTTTGTTGCGTTTATTTTTTCAGGTTTAACCCTACTCTATTTTACTCATTGTATATATACACACGTATATGTGCCCAACACAGAGGTATTGGAACGTGCACAAATGTTCAGCATATTCTCCACTCTTAGCAAGAGGCGTCTTCGCTGCTTAGGTCATGTAAGGAGAATGGATGAAGGCCGTATCCCAAAGATGCTGCTGTATGGAGAGTTAACAGAAGGGACAAGACTTTTCGGACGGCCACGCCTAAGATTTATGGCCGTTTGCAATTGGAGTATGAAGGAAGCCAGTATTGAAAACAACGAATGGGAGCTCATTGCCGAACAACGTTCCAGCTGGCGAACAGCAGTGTATGGAGTAGTAAACAAGGCAGAAGATACGCGAAACGAGGCCCTTGCAACAAAAAAGAACAATACGGAAGCCAAAATCTTATCAGGATTCAATATCCTCCTGCGAGAAATATATGTACATAAAAACCGAATTTGTCATAACGATATTTTTTTCTTTACTCATTTTTTTTTTCATTCTATATTAGTACAGGTTTTGTTCCCTGAAGAAGGCTTTTTTGCCAAAGCGTCCGTCGTTTAGTTATTCCCTCTTCCTGGTTTTACCTTTGCATCATTTTGTCCTATAGAATTCTATTGCTGAACCCGGCCACAGTTCTCTTATTATACAATGCACAGCAACAATCTCAAATTTAATTCTATTACAATTGCGTCTCCGTCATATGACGTCACAAAAGGTTTCATTCTCTCTCACTCTCTTTTTCTTCAGTTCACTAAGTTAAAGGGAAAAAAATAATAAATTCAAACGATGCCAAATTTTCCACAATGTCCTTATTTACTTTTTTAAAATTTAGCTCCATCCATACTTATTTTGAAATGAAAGAAAAAATTACCCTGAAGTCACCCCTGTTCTGCGATCTCCCCTACATTGTTTTGTGATCTCCCCACCACTTTTCTGTGATCTCCCAGGCCCTGTTCTAAGATCTCCCCACCCCTATTCTGAGATCTCCCCGCCCCTGTTCTATGATCGTCCCCACCACTGTTCTGTGATCTCCCCGCCCCTGTTCTGTGATCTCACCAGCACTGTTCTGTGATCTCCCCAACACTGTTCTGCGATCTCCCCAGCACTGTTCTGTGATCTCCCCGCCACTGTTCTGCCATCTCCCCAACACTGTTCTGCGATCTCCCCAACACTGTTCTGTGATCTCCCCAGCACTGTTCTGTGATCTCCCCAACACTGTTCTGCGACCCCCCAGCACTGTTCTGTTATCTCCCCAGCACTGTTCTGCAATGTCCCCATCACTGTTCTGTGATCTCCCCACCACTATTCTGTAATCTCCCCGCCCCTGTTCTGTGATCTCCACCAACTGCTCCAGGCCAACTGGTCCCCGCTCTCTGTTCCCCACCAAATGATTCCCACCAACTGGTCCCATTGTCATTTCAGCGACCGCGATGCACCGTACTTAATGAAGATTCGCTGGTACCAAGAAGACGGTGAGGAGATTGAGACCATCAGAGAGAAGTACATCCTCGAAGACTTCAGCCGTAGGCTACACATCCTAAACGTGACCCTGGAGGACGAGAGAAACTATTACTGCCAGGCCAAGAACGGGGTGGGGCACTCCACACAAGAAGCCGTCTCCCTTGACGTCATATGTAAGCATGCTCATAGAAATAAGTGTGTGTGTGTGGGGGGGGGGTCAGGTGAGAGACTGCCACATAACGGTTCCTGACTGATCACAAACTGCATTGATTTAGTAGTGATCAGCGCATGGCCGCTCCACTCTGTGATTTACATGTTGAGTATCTCGGCGTTGGGACAGACAAAGCACAGCATAGACTTGAACGAAGGATANGGAGTTGTGCCTGACATGGCGGAACATGGTCCAATTTCGATTCTGGCAGTGAAGTCTTACATGGATGCAATGAGACCCTGTTTGAAACGACAAATGGCCGTGGCGAGCAAATTCTTTTGGGTTGTTTTTTGCACTAAAAGTTTGACAAATATTATTTATATTTACATTAAAAAGACTCATGTTTCTCGCCATACTATCTCGGGGGGCAACCATATGATGGCACCATGCTTTAAAAAATATCGTTATGATTAGCATCAGTATAATTTCTTTCAGCTATCTCTGCGGGAGAGCACTGCCCCCCCCCCCCCAAGCCGGAGTACAATGTGTATGGCAATATAACAAAAATATATTTCGTATTAAAAATGGCAATGTTGTCATTAGTTACCGGTGCCTTTAACCTTTTACAATTAGTGGAATCGATAAATGATCGCTCGTCTCGATATATGTGATTCTCCTGTTAGTCAAGTATCACACATGTGCGATCTGTTTTCAAATTATAATTTATCGTAAAAGGTTGACTTTTAACATAGGGATAGGTGTTAATTATAAATTGTATGATGGCATCATGCATTTTTTTCTAATTTAGAATTTAAAGGGCTACAAATAGTGCACATTTTATCAATTATTATTAAATCAAAAGTACTTTGTTTTCGTTAATGTACCACTGTTGTTATATAGTTTCCTGAATAACAGATTTAAAAAAACAACAACTTAGTCTACATTTATTATCATTAAGTTCTAAACTGCTTTTCTCTTTTGAATAATAGAATAGTAAACAAACTGGCCCATCCATTTACATTATTAGTTTTATTTTAGATGAGAATCCAGTAGAAAACTTTAAAAAATGTTTTTGTGAACTAGCATTTCGATTATCATGCAAATTCCATTTTTTGTTACGTGTCTTTAAACAAAATTCTCATTCTTAATTAGTCAATTTAAAACAGAACCAGGGGATTTAGTTCAAACTATTTTAAAGTTTAGCGAAGATGCAATTATATAAGAAGCAAGTTATAGTAGTTGAAATTCCAAATAAAAATTTCAATCTGCTGAATATTGGACAATTTATACTTTATTTGCATATGGTTTCACTTAGGTAAAATCACTCATTAATAAATATTATGGCTTTTTGTAAACAACTCATGTCTTCTTAAAATATTTTTGCCGTTCAAATACATTTTATAAAAATGACCAGTTTTCAAAACCCATACCAATGTATAGACCTTTCGTATTAAACTATTTTTTTCCTTTTTGACTCTGGTAAAATTAGGAAATATTTAGAAAAGATAGAAAGTCTAGTCTAATTATTATACCTGGTAAGTAAGTGTTTTTCCCCATCTTCTTTGAGCATATAAAATAAAGCTTTACAGTGCTTTTTAGTGATGGAACCTTTTTTAATTATTAAAAAAAATCATTTGTTAATTAAGTTGCTATGCCTAAAAATAATGCAAATAAAGATAAAAGCTACATAATACAGGCAGGTCAAGTACTTTTCCCCCCCCCCCCCCCCCAAACCCTGCAATGAACGATTTTTTAAATATAAAAAAAAATCAATTGTTAAATAAGTTGCTATGCCCAAAAAAAAAGCAAAAAAAAAAAAAAGCTACAAAATACAGGCAGGTCAAAGACTTTTCCACCCCCCCCCCCCCAAACCCTGCAATGAACGATGATAATTATGAAAAGTATCCACATCACATGTTAAAACATTTTTAAACCCTTCAAAATATCCGAGGCACCCAGCAGTCGTAGGACTGTTATGAAGTTATGAAGTGCCCCCCCGGGGGAAAATTCTGAAAGAAACACTGGGTATGCCGCTATAAAAGTGGCCCGCGAAGACTTCTGGATTGGCCACCCTCTGTCCTAAATTATGCAATGAATGTTTCCCCACCTCTCCTGATCTCACCCCATCACAGCACCTCCCATATTCGTGGAAGGAGGTGCGCCCACGGTTGATGGGCGAACACGATGGTTCTAAGGTTAAGTGACACAATACCCGAGGCACCCAGCAGTCGCAGGGGTTGGTGGGCGAACACGATGTTTCTAAGGTTAAGTGACACAATACCCGAGGCACCCAGCAGTCGTGGGGGTTGGTGGGCGAACACGAGGGTTCTGAGGTTAAGTGACACAATACCAGAGGCACCCAGCAGTCGTGGGGGTTGGTGGGCGAACACGAGGGTTCTGAGGTTAAGTGACACAATACCCGAGGCACCCAGCAGTCGTGGGGGTTGGTGGGCGAACACGAGGGTTCTGAGGTTAAGTGACACAATACCCGAGGCACCCAGCAGTCGCAGGGGTTGATGGGCGAACATGATGGTTCTAAGGTTAAGCGACACAATACCCGAGGCACCCAGCAGTCGCAGGGGTTGATGGGCGAACACGAGGGTTCTGAGGTTAAGTGACACCTTCACTTCTTAATTAGGATCTCTTCCGTTGCTCTTTAATTAAATGTAGCATTTGCAAAACAAAATTAAGTTATGTGATAAAATGCATTCTTGTATTTTTGAATTTATCAAAAAGTTATGGGGGGGGGGGGACTATAATGATTTAAAGGGCGAAAGTAATCTAGGGCAAAAGCTTACCCTCAAAGGTGACAAAACTAGGGTGAATTTATTTTACGTTCCGCGGCTCGGAATTTAAGATATCTTTGTTCACTATTATGGCTAATTTTGATGTCTCCCACCCGAAAGGTTTGGAATGCCACCTCAAAATTGCCTGAAAGAAACAAAAAATTCAAATATGTGCCAAAATAATGCACCCTTGCATTTTGAGTTTGTCCGACTGCCTTTAGCATACTCACGCTGATCAATGGTACAGTATGGGGTTGATTAAAAGCTTGTGCCAAATGATACCATGGGGCACGCCAAGAACGGAGTGAATTCAGTTTGCCTAGTAGGATTATTTTTTAGAGCTAATTTAACTTATGAAATTAATTATAAATATATATATATGTATTTAATCATTAGAAAATTTGACGTGGTACGCTTTCTAAGCGTTTCGGCATTTTTAAATTTAATAAATATTCTATTCAATTGTATTATTTTTGTGGTCACCTGTCGTGCGTTCGGTTGTCTATGGGTTCAGTTGTCAGCGTGGTCACTTGTCTGTGGGTTCACTTGTTCGGTTTTCTTGGGTTCAGGTGTCGTAGGTTCACCTGTCGTGCGTTCAGTTGTCTGGGAACCTTCAGTTTATAGATGAGACTGGGCGCCATAACGCCCCCCACAATACCTTAAAAATGTCCTTCTCTGTTCAACAGGTAGAATACAAACATTAAATTAGAGAATACTTGAGGAGCCCACTTGCAAAAGATACTAAGTCCAACCAAACTCATTTTTTAGGAAAGTGAATTTAGTGTTACAACTTAACTAGCATTTTGAAGGTTGCTCTACATTTTCTATTTAAAATAAAGGCATTTAGAACCTTCAGAACGTTGAGATGAGAGATTCAAAATGTGTATTTTAGGCAATAAAAGGGCACTAACTCATTTGTTTCAAAAAAAAGGACTTAGTACAATTTGCAACTGGGCTCCTCACTTATAAATACACTTCGTGGTTTTTAACGAATCAAAAATGTTCTGGGGAGTGGGCTCCCCTCCACCGATCAAGATCTATTGGCGCCCTCGTTTTCCGCCCTACTTCCCGATGAAGATAATCGCCGATTTTGGTATCGATAGATACACTGCCTAGTGGCGTAGCTACTGTTAGTGCCGCCATGAGCGGCGAAATATTTTTGCTGTCCTCCCTTTCACGATAAAAACTCTGTAATTGTCCAAAAATGCCACACAAGCATATAAAGAAAACGTGACACCTTTGTGGACCACTCCATCCAATCTATTTCGACTCCACTAGCAGGGGCGTATCTACAGTGTTTGGCGTCAGGGGACAAGATTCATTTTTACGACCCCACCCCAACTCTGAAGCCCATTATTTTTAGCCATTAAATACGATCAAATGCCATCCCCCCACTTTTCTAGTTTTGCGCCCCGGGACGTATGTACCGCCACCCCTTAGATACGCCTCTGGCTACTGTCTCTGCCCCACCCCTAGAAAATATGAAGTGCCCCCCGGGGGAAAATTTCTGAAAGAAACACTGGGTATGCCCGCTATCAGAGTGGCCCACGAAGACTTCTGGATTGGTCACCCTCTGTCCTAAATTATGCAATGAATGTTTCCCCACCTCTCCTGATCTCACCCCATCACAGCACCTCCCATCTTCGTGGAAGGAGGCGCGCCCGTGGATCAGACGGTCAAGGCCAACTCAGACGCTGTCTTCGAGTGCAACGCCGCGTCGTTGCCTGGCGACCAGCCGGTCGAGTTTCCGGTCTGGTACATCAATGACCGGAAGGAAAGCCCAGAGACAGGTACGCCGAACGATGTCACTGTCTTTAAGTACCTGAAACGAAATGTCGAGACCGCAGTCGAAAAAATTGTGCATAATCATTATTGAAATGTGTGATTTATTTGTCTCAATAAATTTAGGAATTCCCAAATATCGTCTTAGATAGATGTAATCGGTAATCATGTTAATGACAGTGATCGTAAAATTATTATTCCACAATCAAGCCCGATAATCATTGTAATGTGTAGAAATTTCAATCACACAATATGAATGATTGTAACATGGCTGCATTGTAATATGGCTAAATTGTAACATGGCTTGATTTTAATATGGCTGCATTATAATAAGGCTGAATCGTAATATGGTTGCATTGTAATATGGCTGCTTAGTAATATGGCTTCATTTTAATATGACTGCATTATAATAGGGCTAAATTGTAATATGGCTGAATTTTAATATGTCTGCATTGTAACTCGGCTGAATTTTAATATGGCTGCATAGTAATATGGCTAAAATTTAATATGGCTGAATTGTAATATGTCTGCATTGTAATATGGCTGCATTGTAATATGATTGAATTTTAATATTGCTAAATTGTAATATGGCTGAATTGTAATATGGCTTCATTGTAATATGGATGCATTGTAATAGGGGTGAATTGTAATATGCTAGCATGTTTTATGGCTGCATTTTAAGATGGGCGGTGAGACAGAGAAAATTGTTTTGTTTTTTAGACTCAGGTTTTCAATTATTTTTAAAAATTCTAAATCACAACTCCATTGATGTACATCAATAGGATTATAGACGCCATGTGAATAACACCATTGCGTGTGACACCAATCTTGGTCTAATCTGTCCTATAAACACAATCTAGGGCTAATCTATCCTACACACAAAATCTAGGTCTAATCTGTCCTATACACAAAATCTAGGTCTAATCTGTCTTATACACACAATCTAGGTCTAATCTGTCCTATACATAAACTCTTGGTCTAATCTGTCCTATACAAAACAATCTAGGTCTAATCTGTCTTATACACACAATCTTGGTCTAATCTGTCCAATACATACACTCTTGGTCTAATCTATCCTATACACAATCTAGGTCTAATCTGTCCTTACACAAAATCTTGGTCTAATCTCTCCTATACACACAATCTAAGTCTAATCTGTCTTATACACAAAATCTTGGTCTCATCTGTCCAATACATACATTCTTGGTCTAATCTATCATAGACAAAACCTTGGTCTAACCTGTCCAATACATACACTCTTGGTCTAATCTATCATAAACACAACCTTGGTCTACTCTGTCCTATACACAATCTTGGTCTAATCTATCCTATACACAACCTTGGTCTAATCTGTCCTGTGCAGACATACAATTTTGGTCTATTCTGATCTGTACACAATCTTGGTCTAATCTGTCCTGTACGCACAATCTTGGTCTAATCTGTCCAAAGGATACATTCTATCATGGTCTAATCCGTCCAAGGGACACAATTAATCATGGTCTACTCTGTCAAACTGAATCATGGTCTAATTTGTCCAACTGACACACTCTATCATGGTCTACTTTTTTCGATGTACACACTTAATGTTGGTCTATCATTCCAATGGGCACTTGGCCGGGCAGCCCATGAAAGGTTCGAATATTCCAACCGCCATAGGAGACTGACCTTCAAATCCGTCGTGCCAGTGACGGACATTGTGTGCATCCACTGCAGTGTGAGAAACGAGCACGGAACCACCCGAGGGACAGGGTGTCTACAAGTTGTGCGTAAGTTGGTTGTAACACTCATCAGGTCTGGGTTCCGTCTGTTTGTGAGGAAGAGTTGATGCAAGACTCAATGAAAATATTAGAGGTTAAAGCTGGGGTCCATAGATTTTTTTTTTTTTTTTGCAATTCACATCCCTTGCTCTATCTAGATTCGACATATTTCCCATCCCCATATCTGTCTAGGTACATACATATTTCGTATCCCCATCTTTTTATAGATTCAAAAATATTTCCCATCCCTTGTTCTATCTAGATTCGACATATTTCCCATCCCCATCTCTATCTAGATTCATAAATATTTCCCATCCCCATCTCTATCTAGATTCATAAATATTTCCCATCCTCTTGATCTATCTAGATTTATACATATTTCCCACCTCCTGCTCTATCTAGATTTATACATATTTCCCACCTCCTGCTCGATCTAGATTTATACATATTTCCCACCTCCTGCTCTATCTAGATTTATACATATTTCCCACCTCCTGCTCTATCTAGATTTATACATATTTCCCACCTCCTGCTCTATCTAGATTTATACAAATTTCCCACCCCTGCTCTATCTACATTTATACATATTTCCCACCTCCTGCTCTATCTAGATTTATACATATTTCCCACCTCCTGCTCTATCTAGATTTATACATATTTCCCACCTCCTGCTCTATCTAGATTTATACATATTTCCCACCCCCTACTCTATCTAGATTTATACATATTTCCCACCTCCTGCTCTATCTAGATTTATACATATTTCCCACCTCCTATTCTATCTAGATTTATACATATTTCCCACCCCCTGCTCTATCTAGATTTATACAAATTTCCCACACCTTCTCTATATAGATTTATACATATTTCCCACCTCCTGCTCTATCTAGATTTATACATATTTCCCACCCCCTGCTCTATCTAGATTTATACAAATTTCCCACACCTTCTCTATATAGATTTATACATATTTCCCACCTCCTGCTCTATCTAGATTTATACATATTTCCCACC
>CAXITT010001124.1:28503-39585 GCA_964033795.1 Lymnaea stagnalis | reverse complement strand
GTGGGCCATGACACCACGTATTGATAGTAACACAATGATGAGACGTGGGCCATGACACCACGTATTGATAGTAACACAATGATGAGACGTGGGCCATGACACCACGTATTGATAGTAACACAATGATGAGACGTGGGCCATGACACCACGTATTGATAGTAACACAATGATGAGACGTGGGCCATGACACCACGTATTGATAGTAACACAATGATGAGACGTGGGCCATGACACCACGTATTGATAGTAACACAATGATGAGAACATTGACCAAACGAAAAGCAATTTTTATTTTGTTGTCAGAGAAAATTTTCATCGCACCAATTGATAAATCTTGTAACTAAGTTGCGGTATAAGCCATCTCCTTCAGATATTAAGCCAACGACGGTGGTATGATCAGCAAATTATATGATAAAAATGGCGTCGCTTGAGCTTTGAGTATCATTGGTATATATTGTACACAGTACAGGGCAGAGAACGCAGCCTTGTGGCGCCCCGGTGCTTATTTCTCTGGTTAGAGATATTGGTCTTTATTTTGACAGATTGTGGGTGATTTGTGAAAACGTTCAGTATCCAAGCTTGAATATTTAAATTGACACCTAACGAGGAAAGTTTCTTTATCATACGGTGTGGTTGGATAGTGTTAAATGCCGAGGAAAATTCTAAGAATAGTGGGGGTCAAGTTTTTGATGTACTTCATTCTAAATTTGTCTGAGAATAAGTTTCTCAAAACATTTCATGACAATAGAGATAAGGGCAACAGGTCGTAAGTCGTTGTTGCACGTTACTTGATTGTTCTTTAGAATTGATATGATTTCTGAAGTTTTCCAAATCGTTGGTATTGTGTGAGTTACATAAGATGTATTAAATGTGTAACCAAAAAAATCTGCTGCTCTTTATAATGGCTTAACAACCCCCCCCCCCTTTTTCAATCACCTCGGAAATATTTAATTGTAAATTGGTTGCTTACATTACCTTCATGATCAGCAACCGAATACTGGCCACACATCAACATCACCAAGAATGGCGCGCGACAACCGGATACCGACGAAATCTTCATTCGGGAGAAAGACGTGATCGACCTGAGCTGTGGGTACCAGGCTGGGGACGCAGAAGTCAGGCCCAAGATGCACTGCGACTTTGACGCCACCATCGTCTCTGAGACGGACGCTCGCATCACAGTCGGAGCGTGTCCGCTCAACGGCAAAACCTGCACGTGCACGGGGCTGTACGGCTTGAATTACAGGGCCAGCGTACACGTCCGGCTCATGGCGACACCAGGTATGTATGCGTATGTGGACAAAAGGGAAAACAAGTTTACGTAATTTGAGACCAACCAGTTTTATGTATGTAGATCAGGAGTGACAAACTCAATCGCTCGTCGGGCCAAAACTCAAATCACATGTAAGGTTGCGGGACAAACAGGACAAGCGAAAAATATTTATTTAAAAAGACAGAAAAAAGTTTTAATAATTGAAAATCATTGGCATACCCATTTTCGTTCTTATGCCAATTTGCCAGGGCTGGATGTTTGGCATATTTTCTTGGCTACAAAAACAAGGAAGTTCGTTTATGTTGGTAGTAGATTCCGTGTAATTGAGATTCTCATTGAGATTGTCTGCAAGAATTTTGTTAATCTTCATCACAGAAAACAGCTGCTCAAACATATATGTGCTACCCAGCATGCTCAAGGTTCGAGCCGCATGTGGACGAAGTTGGGGCATCTCTTCAAGAATGAAAAACGAGTGAACTCTGCAGGCACAACTGTGTTCTACTTTGAAATTAGTGTGTTATTACACAGCAGCTCTATAAGCTCCATCTGCAAATTTACAGGTGCAGTTTCCACGTATATGACAAATGGGTTACATTTCAGTGCTTCTAAGTCACTACGGCGCCGTGCGAACTCGGCGCGAAAAGAGCTGAGTTTTTTCAGCAAAGTGTGCCTTGGGAAACAACATAGCGTTGACTTCGATATAATTGTATGACGGTCAAAACTTCGTGGGCCTGATGTAATTGTAAGGCGGGCCGGATGTGACCCGCGGGCCTTGAGTTTGACACATGTGATGTAGATTAAAGTGTAGACATTTTGATGCGGAAGCGACTGCTATAAAGCAGCTCTCCACCACGCACCTATCTGCAATCTTTACAGTTCGTCCCAGCAAAAAAAAAATGTGGTTATCTTCTTGTACTGCAAATCACTGCGTGGGGCAACTTAGCAACAATATCTTACAACGGCATTAAAATAATTACCCTTGAAAATAAGCGCCTTCCTCGAAACCAATCCAATCAATATAACTTTACAATTGACAACAAAAAACCAAAGTATACCAGGAAATGTGAGAGCAGTTAGCTAGCAAAGTAGCAACCATCGAATGAACAGCCAAACATAGCTATATCACTCAACACGGTCAAACATAGCTACGACACTCAACACAGCCAAACAAAGCTACATCACTCAACACAGACAAACATACATACAACACTCAATATTGTTAAGGTAACAATAAAACGGAATGGTCAAATGTATTGGTTTTGGACTCAACAGGAAGATGTGTTTTCACACAAACCAACTTCTAAAGGTCCAATAAATTGCCCCCCCCCCCCGGGAGCTAACGGGTCAAAAGCTTTCGCCTGCGCAAAGGACACGTGTAGCTTAATTAAAACCTTAATGGCATAAGACCAGCTAAAACTCCACGGCGTCCACGCTGCAGAAATCCAAAGTAGTCAGTAACACATCCGCTCTTCCATTGCTCATCAATTAAGGACTTATGTCTTAACCATCAGCCGCAAAAACACCAGACTGCATCAATTCTCTTGTTTATAGGCCGTATGTTGACCCAATTTGACTTCAGCCTAGAGATAAGGCGTCCACAACCTGGCTCCCCTTTTATTTTTTGTTTTGAAATTGACGCCACCGAGTAAATGTGTAGCGCTTAACCAACTTTCTCCGTCCATCGAAAGAGAAAATGTTATTTGCGTTTCATTTGTTCTAAAGAATACTTCAGGGTGATGATATTTCTAGACGGCAGAGTCCATGTCCAGGGTCAAGACGGTAAAGTCCATATACAGGGTCGAGACGGTAGAGTCCATGTCCATTGCTGAATGTTGGCATAATAGTACATTTGTTTTATTTACACATGCATTTCCCCTCCACCCAAATGACCTATTCCCTCCCTCAAAAATGTAGATTTCACTGGGCAACCTGTGTTCATATTTCTCCAGATCCTGAACATGAGTCATACATCTCCGTGGTGAAAAACGCAGTGCAGCTAGAGGAAAATCCAATAGTGTACGTCCTGGATGGGGACTCGTTGGAGATCACGTGTGCTCTCAGAACCACGCCAAATTATCATTACGAGCTATCTTTGAGCTGCGACTTCCTCGGCGATGATGAAAACGATGAACCAGCAGGGGTGCTCAAACTGGTGGCCAAGAAAACACCCATGCACATGAAACGTTGTTACTGCTGTGTTATGTACGGGTGCAATGCAACCATCACCAGGGACATCCTGTTAAACGTTACCTGTATGAGATTGTTGCGAGATTTCATTTGTTACGTTGTATTTGTTACGTTTTAGTAGTCCACTTTTATGTCATTGACCAAGCCCCGCCCCCCCCCACACACACACATTTTTAGTATCCATAAGATTAAAATGAACGGACGGAACTGACCAGAGAAACACCTCTGCTCTTGTAGAGGCGGGCAAAAATTAAACTAAGAGTTACACAAAGTGAAAAGTATTCCTTAGCAGAGAAATATCATTATCATTAGATACAATTCTTTTATTGATCCAAAACAAATGGAAATGTTTTTTGAATGCATTGTACATTTTCAGCACATAAATAAAACAATGTGTACACAACACATCTACATTGAATTATTTCACGAGTGAAAAAAACAGACATTCAGTGAATTCTCTTAGCCATATCAGGGACTTATTAATTCTCATTAAGATTTGTGACTTCAAGGGGAGCACGCTGGTAAATTCGTACGGATTGGGGAACAATGGAATCTTTATATCTTTCTGTCCTCGCCCTAAGAGAAAGAATTCGTCCCGAACGGGCCGATCCTCTGTGATAAAGAGGGTTAATCCAAAATGTGTTTAGTTTTCCAATAGCATATGTCTTCAAGTAGTTCTTCAAGTGAAAGATGTTTAGTTTTTGTTATGTTCCTAGCTTTTTTGATTAGTATGTTTATTCGGTGTTTAATATCAGACGATGAATTCCAACACCAGCAGGTAATATTGAAATGAAGTAGGCTTCCAATTGTTGCACTGTAGAATAAGTCAACGACTTGCTGTGTACGCCGAAAGTGTACATTTTTTTGAGGTAGAACAGTCTTTGGTTGAATTTCTTATACACCAGTTGGCCGTGCTCATTCCATGTTAGCTTATTATTAATGGTGACACCTAAGTACTTATGTGCCTCTACTTTCTCTACACTTAATCTGTAATCTGGTGGTTGCACCTCCTGAAATCAATAACCATTGCCTTTGTTTTTGAGACATTCATCTGGAGAAAATGTCTATGGCACCAATTGATAAAGCTTGTAACTACGTTGCAGTATGAGCCCTCTCCTTCAGATATTAAGCCAACAATGGTGGTATCATCAGCAAATAATATGATTAAAGCGGTGTCGCTTGAGCTTTGAACATCATTAGTAAATATTGTATACAGTACAGGGGAGAGAACGCAGCCTTGTGGCGCCCCGGTGCTTATTTCTCTTGATAGAGATATTGGTCTTGACCTTGACATATTGTGGTCGATTTGTGAAAAAGTTCAGTATCCAAGCTTGAATATTTAAACTTACACCTAACGAAGAAAGTTTCTTCATCATAAGATGTGGTTGGATAGTGTTAAATGCTGATGAGAAGTCTAAGAAAACCACTCTGGCATATTTTTTAGGGCTGTCTAAGGGATGGTAAAGTCTCTCCAACAATAGTAAGATAGCATCCTTCGTGCTTCTGGCACCTTTATCAGCAAATTAGTGGGGGTCAAGTTTTGCTGTACTTCAATCATTTCAATTATTTACCAACAACACACAGTTAACATCTAATTACAATTTTTTTTTACCAACAACACACAGTAGATATATATTTGATTACACATATTTAGCAACAACACTCTGTAGACATTTCATTACACATATTTAGCAACAACACACTGTAGACATTTCATTACAGATATTTACCAACAACACACTGTAGACATTTCACTACAATTATTTACCAACAACACACTAGACATTTCCCTATTGTACTGTTGCATCAGGAAGTAAACGCTCAGGATGAAATGCCAGTAACTCTTCATTGTGTCCCCCCCCCCCTTTCCCAAGATGTAAACAAGCCAAAGCTGACCCTTGAACCCAACCTGGAACTGGCCCGCCAATCTTGCGTTGATGGATTCCTGGAAGATGTGGACCAGCTTAACACACTAGACATTTCCCTATTGTACTGTTGCATCAGGAAGTAAACGCTCAGGATGAAATGCCAGTAACTCTTCATTGTGTCCCCCCCCCCCCTTTCCCAAGATGTAAACAAGCCAAAGCTGACCCTTGAACCCAACCTGGAACTGGCCCGCCAATCTTGCGTTGATGGATTCCTGGAAGATGTGGACCAGCTCATGTACATCGGAACTGTGAACCTCACAGACATCCTCATAGTCAACCGGAAACTCGCTGTTGTCATAGAAACGCAAGCCCCAGGAGAGGACTTCGTTGCTGTAAGTCAACACCCGGATGTAAGGGTAATTGAAACACATGGGTACCTTTCCCAATTTCATTTCTCCGATTAAGTATAATGTCTGTAATCATTTTATGTCTGTATTCATGATATAATGTCAGTGATAATAAAATAATGACTGTAATCATGACATAATGCCTGTAATCATACTATAATATCAGTAATCATAAAATAATATATGTAATCCTAATCTAATGTCAATAATCATAATATAATGTCTGAAATCATAATATTCTGTTAGTAATCATAATATAATGTCTGTAATAATAATATAATTTCAATAATCCTAATCTAATGTTTGTATTATAATTTTTTAATAAAAAACTGTTAATATGAAAGAGTCATCACTATCTTAACATATTCCCCTTGCACTATAGATCAGGAGTTCTCGAGTCTAGGTGCCACTGGTACATCCGGGTTTTCTCAAGGCGCCATGACGCGTATGTCAAGTTCTAACAAAATTTAATGCGGCTTAGCGAATTTAAAATGAATTATTGCATACGATTCGCGGCGCAACTTTTGGGATGTCGAATAAAATCTGGGCACATGGCTCAGAGGTTTGGAACCTCTGCTAGAGATTATGAAATTTAACCAACTGATACCAATTCGAATGTGATTTTCTTATTTCGGCCCAAACCGACACCAGGCCGATAGTAAAAAAGGACTTTCATGCGAAACCAAAAGATTAACAAGACTTTCGGTCGAAACTGAAAGATGAAGATATTTTGAAAGTTGTTCGCGCATACCTTGTGAGATAGTCTAGGCTAAAAAAATATGGAGGGTGAAGTGAGGGGGGGGAGTATCGATTTTTATATTCTTTTTATGGAAATTGAGATCGTCGCAAATTTTCAAGGATAAAATCCAATTAATGCTTCGGCTTTTAATCGCTTAATTAAAAAGTAGCGACTATTGTGGAAACTTTCGGCACGGAAACCGAAACCAAAATTCGGTCGGTCTCTAATCCCAATACCAATTCTCTACGACGACTTTTCTTCTGATAATGGCATCTCCGCAACATCAAAAACACTCTCAACTGTTTTAATTTTTATTTTGTGGTCTTCTCTGTGGTCGTTTGTGCAGGTGTGTCGTGTGGACATCTACGTTGAATCCTGTGGTGAAGAGTTATCGCACAAAGAGTGCTACTGCAGCAGGAACACAGACTACGTCTTCACCATCCTCATCAAGCAGACGGCACGCAGCTCGCTGGCCGCCAACAAGATACGGATGCACTGGCCTGGCGCCGCCGCGGGCAGCATCGCTGACGTCAGCGACACCCTCGTTGTGCCTAAGATCTACGGTAAATAACAGAAGCAAAGTCAACTGTCAAATACAAATGCTACATTCAGGTCGTTGAGGAACATTGTATGCTTTTTAACCGAGTGTCGAATCAATTTTAGAGAAGTTTTCTTAAAGAAATATTGATTATGTCCGTTGCGTCTTTGAAATTAAGGTTTATTCGTAATAGAAATAAAAGAATGTTAAAATGAATTGAAATAGCTATCGTACTTATTCACACCAAGAAGAAGAAGAAGAGCGAACGTGGTCATATATCCCAATGTCACATAACAATACTGCCGTCTTAATATCCCATGTCACATAACAAGACTGCCTTCTTAAAGATATAGTATATAAATTTAACCCAAAATACAAGAATTTCACAAGTTTTTTTTTTTATCTAACAAGAATCCAAAGAATACAACCCCAACTCCACCCCACCCCCAACCCCATAAACAGAAATAATGAAATTTTTTTTTTTTTTTAAATTCGATAAAATTTTAACGTAAATGTCCGTTACGGAAATGTCCGTTAGAACTTTGGGGATGTCCAATATTTCCCAACACAATAATCATTCAAAATTCAAAGCACAGCAATCATTGATGCTTCCCAGCACAATACAACGTCACGCTCCAGCAGAACACGTCATACCCGGTTGACCTGACCAACTGCATCCTGACCGTGGACGAAGGCGAGGTCTATGAGCTGACCTTCTGCGTCAGCAACATGGAGTCGCCGAAGATCTTCTTCCACTCCAAGGGAGGCAACTCGATGGCGTCTGGCGAGTGCATGAGCGCCACGCTCAAGGCCAAGGCCGGGCTCTTTCAAACCAACGTGACCTTCCTGTTGGCAGACGACCGGACGTGTGATCGGGTCAGGAGATTTGACTGTCTCGTGATGGGTGGGTCCTAAATTATGAGAGTCATAGACACCCTCGCAAGCTCGTAAAATGCATGCTAAGGCCATTCTAATAATAATGATAATTTTAATAATAGCAATAATAATCTAAGCTCATTTATGCTATAAGACAAATTGCCCCCCCCCCAAAAAAAAAAGCCCCACCCCCTACCAAATGTAACGGTGAGTAGAATACGGAGAGAAAAAAAGGACTGTGGTTGGGTAAATTAAACTTAGGAAATTGAATCATCGATTTTGGAGTAAAAAGACTATTAATTTTTTTTTAAAGTAATTGTGTATTTATATTTTGGCATCTCCTACGACCAACAGACAACAAGTACCGCTCGAATCTTGACCAGTCCAATTCGAAGATCTCAAGCTACGTGTTGTATGCCGCCATCGGCACCTGGGTGACACTTTTTGTCACGTTCTTCAGCATACTCTTCATATGTGAGTAACTGATGGTCGTCTTTAGACGATGCCAGATTGTGAGCGACGCGTGTCTTTGGACGGCGAGAGAGATCAGCTGATGTGTGTCTTTAGATTATCAGAGGGAGGAAATGCCGTGTGTCGTTAGATATTAGAGCAACCCATTGTAACAAAGCCATTTGCTGTGAAGTCTTTAAAATGGTTTCACTGGATCTCGGTGCTGTTCACGATAATATGTCTTACGACACGGAATTCCAAAATCTTTTTTTTTTTTTAAATTTTAATCGACATCGAGCAAGTAATAGGTCAACATGACTTAAACCTTTTCTCTAATGAGGACTTAAATTTTGAGAAAAAAAACCTTATGTGTTTCTTTAGATCAGGGGTCACCAAACTATGGCCCGTGAGACCAGTTTATCCGGCCCTCCGACGGTACTTGAATTAGCTTGACGTTATGATACAATTTGTAAGTCAATATTATGATGAGAACACTAGGAGATCTTCACACGTGCGGAGACCTGGCTGCTATGGGCCTTAACTTATCATTTTCAATCTTACATTTTTTTATCTAGATTTTCTGGTTTATTACAGACCTGTTTACCATCGAACGTCTCCAAATCGTACAATACGGTATCTTAATAGAAACTAAATAAACAGTAAGCATGTAATATGACTACAAGAACTACTTGCATCGCAGTGCCTAGTGGGAGCGAGTTAAGCTGGCGTTAAAAAAAAAAGTCAACTTCTAAAAGTAGATGGCCGACTTTTATATTGTCATTAGCAGTCACCTTATTTTGCAGACGTGTATTTGCTATTGATATTAGTTTAAATTTGAATGGTCGTACAGCTCACAGTCTGTCCCTGGTCAAAACAAAGTTACTGGTGAAATTTAACGTGGTTTAAACTCCAGTCATATCAGTATAAAAAAAAATGTATTGAAAAAAAGAATTTATTAAAAAATGACGACATCATTTTAATAAAAAAGCTACCTTGACGTTGTATTTTTTTAAAGGAAAAGCTGGTTTAATAAAAAACCTACCTTGACGTTGTATTTTTTTAAAGGAAAAGCTGGTTTAAAAAAAAACCTACCTTGACGTTGTATTTTTTTAAAGGAAAAGCTGGTTTAATAAAAAAGCTACCTTGACGTTGTATTTTTTTAAAGGAAAAGCTGGTTTAATAAAAAAGCTACCTTGACGTTGTATTTTTTTAAAGGAAAAGCTGGTTTAATAAAAAAGCTACCTTGACGTTGTATTTTTTTAAAGGAAAAGCTGGTTTAATAAAAAAGCTACCTTGACGTTGTATTTTTTTAAAGGAAAAGCTGGTTTAAAAAAAAAGCTACCTTGACGTTGTATTTTTTTAAAGGAAAAGCTGGTTTAATAAAAAATAATTATAAAATAAAAATGACTATCCATTAAGCCCATTCCCGTCTGCTAACTACCACGAACTGTAAACGGTAAGAGAAAGAGAAGTGTTGAAAGCATACGGGGGACATCAAAAATGGAAGTCACCGCGGTTGGAACTAGCAGCCTTTCGGCGAGTTTAGTTGTGTGGAGAACATAAAACCTAGGAGAGAACATGGTGGTACAGATTCACGAGAAAGCTAGAAAGCACTGGATGAATCTACTGATCTGTCGAGTTCGTGACAACATCTCGTGTTTATTTATGGTGTCGATTTGGACTGTCGGATAACGGAAGAGTTGCCAGCATGCATGGAACAACAACTGGAAAGGCATTTTCATGGAAGTGCAAAAAATGTGTACTCTATAACCGTCGAGGTGTTACAGTTGATGGAGGCAAAAATTACGGATGGAGTGAGGCGAATTCCGGGCGCTCTGTTCAGACACAGCATCATACACCAGCAGGCACTCTTTGGGAAAGACTTAGGTGTTTCTTGTGTACTAAACACCAGTCGTTTCTGGTCGACAGCACATCCCAAATTCATGAACTGAACGTGAAACTTCTGGGCAAGGATAGCCTCATCTGTGATCTCTACAGAATCATCAACGTATTTTCGAGAAAGTTGTCATTGAATCACAACTGGAAAGAGAAAACTTTTCTTAATTTTACTGTTTCAAACAATTTTGCGCTACAATTTACGAAGATGTCAAACTCGATTTTCCCATAAAAAATATTGACTGGTGATGTTAACAAGCTTTATTTGGAGAGATCTTCGTATCTTAACAGAATTGAAAGGGACGTTCATCTGTTCCAGAATCCGTTTGATTGTAACCTCGATGATGTGCCAGTTGAACCACAGTTGGAGCTCATTGAATGGCAAGCAAATTACTTATTGAAAGAGATGCACAGAGAAGGAAAACTTGTTGACTTTTACCGCTGCTTACATGATGTTAATTTTCTGAAACAGGAGAACTTTGCCGCTGGTACGGCAACAGTGTTTGGAACAACTTATGTCTGTGAGCAAAAATTTAAAAAAAATGAAGTATGTGAAGTGAACACATCGAACGAAATTGACTAATGAACATTTGAAAACAATTCTTTTGATTGGATGCAGCAATTCCAAAGCAATCGTTGATTACATCGTGCAAGCCAAACGTCAGGCCACGCTCGTCGTGTGGTCAGTTACCCGGCCCACCGTGGGACAAGTTTAGTGACCCCTGCCCGCCGTGGGAAATGTTTAGTGACCCCTGCCCGCCGTGGGACAAGTTTAGTGACCCCTGCCCGCCGTCGGAAACGTTTAGTGACCCCTGCCCGCCGTGGGCCACGATTAGTGACCCCTGCCC
>CAXITT010001124.1:7877-26489 GCA_964033795.1 Lymnaea stagnalis | reverse complement strand
TATATAAAAAATAATAATATTTTATACGTATAACAATAAAAAATAAAAAATAGATTGTGAAATATATATATATATATATATATATATATATATATATATATATAGAGAGAGAGAGAGAGAGAGAGACGATTTATCTTTATCTCAATTTCAACAGTGATAAGAAGTTCTGCCTTTTGGATAAAGCCTTTTATGCTAACTTAGATTACTTTATGAGGCAATTATTTTCCCCTTTAAACGGGTTACATTATCTCATCAAAACATGAACATACTTCTTCTTCTACAAACCATTCATTTTTTCGCCCTACACTTTTTAAATGAATCCCAGCTTGACATTTATGTTGGGGTACACAACAGTGAAATGAGGTTATACATTGAGAGCCCCTGCAGAGGTCAAGAAAACCAAAGGTTATCACAATTAAGGACGACATGACAGGTCCGGGCACCACATGCCCTTGTGGCAACAGTTCAACATAAGCAGGTAATGCCTACCAGCACCCAGTCTATAAATATCATATATAGAACAGTGACGTTTTTCTATTTTAAAACAATCGGTAACAAGTTTTAAACAAGATTGTGGTACGGGAGCGGAGCCTTTATTAAACTGATGAAGAAATCAGATGACGAACTGCCATCGGTGTCCTCATCTCCAAATGAAATTTACGACGAATCCCACACTGTCAACGCCTGGCATCCGTCCGTCACAACGTGGCGATGGCGTAGACTTCACAGGACGGAATCACATGGTCTGGGATTGTTTGGTTTCTTTAGATTGATAAGCTTGTTCCACAGACAGCAAATCATTTCTCTCCACGTATATGGATAATGCAAGATATACTAATATTATTTTAATGATAATTGCGAGATTTGACATTCCTTTATTTTTTTAATTATTATTTTTAAACAATTAGTTAAATAAATACAACTAGATATAGTCCGCCAATCATTGGCGACAGCAATTCGTGAACTTCCCATCTAGTTAAGTTACTTGACACAAGATGAACTCAAGTAACGCCCATTTAAGAATCCCAATATTTGTTACCCCTTCTCCCAAGATACGTCACTGCACAATTTTACTTCACGCCCATTATTCTCATGACCTAAACACTTTTTAACCGAATATTTTTTTTACATAATACTTAAATTGAGATGATTTCATTTCCGATAAGAAAATATTACGCACCAAACGCAATTGCGTTATTAAGAAAAATATTTATATCATTTAGCGTTGTTATCAGGAATTATATTTTACGCGCTAGTGAACTCATTATTGAACCACACTCTGGCGTATATATATATAGCCTGCGTGGTGTTTGACCCGTCTTGTTTGACCTTTGCTGGCGAATTATATATATTTTTTATATATATAGATGAACATATTTGAGGAATTAACTTTTAATTTTTCACTGTGAAAATTACAGTTACAAGAAAAATTATTTAAAAAAAAAAATTTTAAACAAAATATCTCCAGTTTAGAGGTTGGTGATAGGGCTGTCAGGCCTGGACCTAATGGTGTATGGATATTTTATAGTCACTAACCGAACGGTTACATAAGATTCAAACAATATATATATATATATATACTTTTTTTACCGTCTGCTCATTCCGTGGGTATAAACAACTTAATAAAAGCGTAGATAGGTAACCGACGGCCCGACACTTCAGGTGATTGGTTGTGAGCGTGGCATGTGATATTAGCACGTGATGAACCTTGATTGGTTTAAACGTATAGACGCGCGAGAACGGAGACTGTACAGGTTACATAATAAAGGTCCCCCGGGGGTAGGGGGAGGGGGAGTTTCCCCAATGTCGGGTCGTGATCCGATGCCGGGCCACCCACGGAAGCAGATTAGCGGCTCTTCAAAGGGAGAAGAAAATCGAACAACCCTTTAAAAAAAACACAAAGTTTTTGGTATAATTCCTTTACATGCAATTTTTAAATTATTTTATTTTATATTACTATTCTACTGTCCCAATGCTTCTACCCCGTAGATTTATCTCACCATTTCAGAAGGACAAAAGAAAATATTTTTACCAAACGCTATGTTTGGTTTTTTTGTTTCTTTTAAAGAGTCTTATTTAGCGCAGTTAATTATAATTTTTGAAATCACTTTCATCATACTTCCTTGAAAAACAGGAACAATTTTTTTTTTGTTTCTTTTAAAGAGTCTTATTTAGCGCAGTTATCGGAAATTATAATTTTTGAAATCAGTTTCATCCTACTTCCTTGAAAAACAGGAGCAAATTTTTTTATTTTTTTTTGTGGGGGTGGGGGTTGGAGTTGGGTGGTGTAGCTTAAATTTTGAAAGAATGTTTTGTTATCGGCAACGAGTCTATTTGCCACGATCCAGCTCGATGGGTTAACGGGAAGGGGTCAATTAAACGTCCGAGGATTTTGCCAGCCACGACCATAGTCACGCGAAGTTAATATAAATATTTTAAAAAAAAAGAAAAGTATCTCTCTTTAAAAAGAAAATTATAATTGACCTTATTTTAGACGAGTCCATCTTCAATGTCTTTGAGGGTAGATGGTTCTTTGTTGTAAATATGTGCATTGAAATGAAATGTCTTTAATACACAAGATCATATGATGTACAAACTATATCGCAATTAAATTAATTTAAACTAATGATCAGTACTAGGCATAACAATTATACATTCTCTTAAAATATTCGACCAAGCTAAGGCTATAAAATACGTAAAATAATGACTTAAATTCCTTGATTTCCTTATTGCCCCATGACTTCCATCTTTAATTCGTTAAATATTTAAATAGTTCATGCCCATTTAATAAACTAGCACTACTAAGACATTACTAAAATTAATGATTTGTTTGCCGACGAAGTAGGAAAAAAAAATGAGTTTTAAAGTTGATTTATTTATTTTATTTTTGGATTCTCTCTGCCTATTTTTGACGTTGTGACCGTTGGATTCAAAGTTCATAATTTCAATAGTTTTCCCACATTACAACTTTGGGCTTCCTTAACAGCCGAGGATAATATATGAGAGACCGCGTTCCCGTAAAAGAAATAATTGAACAAGATGGTTTAGGCGTGAAATGAAAAGACAGGACAATTAGACGGACGTTACGGCTTGACGCCTTCAATGGTTGCAGGGACCTCGCGGCGCCTTCAAGGGTTGCAAGGACCTCGCGGCGCCTTCAAGGGTTGCAGGGACCTCGCGGCGCTTTCAATGGTTGCAGGGACCTCGTGGCGCCTTCAAGGGTTGCAGGGACCTCGTGACGCCTTCAAGGGTTGCAGGGACCTCGTGACGCCTTCAAGGGTTGCAGGGACCTCGCGGCGCCTTCAAGGGTTGCAGGGACCTCGCGGCGCCTTCAAGGGTTGCAGGGACCTCGCGGCGCCTTCAAGGGTTGCAGGGACCTCGCGGCGCCTTCAAGGGTTGCAGGGACCTCGCGGCGCCTTCAAGGGTTGCAGGGACCTCGCGGCGCCTTCAAGGGTTGCAGGGACCTCGCGGCGCCTTCAAGGGTTGCAGGGACCTCGCGGCGCCTTCAAGGGTTGCAGGGACCTCGCGGCGCCTTCAAGGGTTGCAGGGACCTCGCGGCGCCTTCAAGGGTTGCAGGGACCTCGCGGCGCCTTCAAGGGTTGCAGGGACCTCGCGGCGCCTTCAAGGGTTGCAGGGACCTCGCGGCGCCTTCAAGGGTTGCAGGGACCTCGCGGCGCCTTCAAGGGTTGCAGGGACCTCGCGGCGCCTTCAAGGGTTGCAGGGACCTCGCGGCGCCTTCAAGGGTTGCAGGGACCTCGCGGCGCCTTCAAGGGTTGCAGGGACCTCGCGGCGCCTTCAAGGGTTGCAGGGACCTCGCGGCGCCTTCAAGGGTTGCAGGGACCTCGCGGCGCCTTCAAGGGTTGCAGGGACCTCGCGGCGCCTTCAAGGGTTGCAGGGACCTCGCGGCGCCTTCAAGGGTTGCAGGGACCTCGCGGCGCCTTCAAGGGTTGCAGGGACCTCGCGGCGCCTTCAAGGGTTGCAGGGACCTCGCGACTTTAAATTTTGCGTTAAATTTCTTTTTGAACGCATCCTTTTGTTTTAGTATACAATAGAGTGCGTTCAAAAAATAAATTTGACGAAAATTTGATCGCGTGAACTGAAAAAAAAAAATCGAACACATTTCCGTTCGATCAAACTTCCGTCGACCAATTTTCCGTCAACTCAATTTCTTTCAAACAAATTTCCGGTAACTCAGCAAATGTTGCAGTCTGCCTTTCAATCTTTTTGAAACAAGTTAGCGGAAAAGTATAAAAGCTTGGTTTCAGGCAGATCTCTATAGATGGGTTTAAAAAAGTAAAAAAAAAAAATATATATATATTTAAGCGCTACGTATTAGGGACCCAACTTCCTGTCAAAGTTTCAAAGACAATTACCCAAATAGACTAGCACGAAAGCCAAAAGTCACCCTTCCCGTACAGGTCACGGCACAGGTCATGGCACAGGTCACGGCACAAGTCACTGCAAAGGTATTGGCACAGATGACGGAACAGGTGACGGCACCGGCCACGGCACAAGTCACTGCGAAGGCAAAGGTCACGGCACAGGTCATGGCACAGGTCACGGAACAGGTCATGGCACAGGTCATGGCACAGGTCACGGCACAGGCAATGACACAGGAAATGGCACTGGTCACGGCACAGTTCACGGCACAGGCCACTGCTCACGTCACGGCACAGTCGGTACAGGTCACGGCACAGGTCACGGCACAAGTCACGGCACAAGTCACTGCAAAGGTAATGGCACAGATGACGGAACAGGTGACGGCACCGGCCACGGCACAAGTCACTGCAAAGGCAATGGCACAGGTCACGGCACAGGTCACGGCACAGGCAATGGTACAGGTCACGGCACAGGCAATGGCACAGGTCACGGCACAGGTCACGGGACAAGTCACTGCAAAGGCAATGGCACAGGTCACGGCACAGGCAATGGCAAAGGTCACGGCACAGGACACGGCACAGGTCACGGCACATGCTGCAAGACCGTTTCACGCTGTTTCACGCAGACGCTGTAGTAATGCCTAGGTTAGCGAGAAATGTTCAGCACGACTGCGCTGAAGCTATTGATTGCGCTGGCCTTTGTGGAGAAATAAGATATGAAAAAATTGAACTAAGGCAAGAAAGTCGTCCCGTCAAAAGTTTGGACAAGACAGACGATGAGTGGAACGTAGGGACAAATAGGACAGACGCAAAAAATTAGTGCGAACAAGGGGTCAAAAATACAAACTGTCCTTACTAAATATGGAAGCCTGGTACGCCTATATCTAGATCAGCGTTTCCAAAACTTTTAAGTTTGGCGGACCAATGGCCATGTTTCGAAACTGCCCCTGGGATTGGTGCATGTCCGCAGATCATCATTAGCAAATATCTGGTAGAGATACATAATAAGGAAGAAATCCATGACGTCATATTTACAAATAAATTCAATGTGTCCTGTCCTAAAAAGTTCATTTCCGGGTCGGGAAAACATGTAGAAAATGTCTTGTTTTGGTTTAGCATTGTTTTAATTTCAAGTAACATCAAATGAATCTGTGTGTCTTATTCTTATTAAATGAGCTGGGTTAGTAGACACACTTTTGAAGAAAAGTATTTCCTTTATTCAAGTTTTTATAATGCAACATTTTGAAAAAATATATATATTTTAATTGGGAATTGATGTTGCTGTATCATCTTCTTCCTCTCACTAGCAATATACCAGACTCTTATGCAGAGTAGATATTAATAGATAGCATGTGACCTATTGTACTTTTCTACTCCCTAGTCCACAGTTTTCACTCTACAAAGGTCATGTCTCAATCAGGTGAGTCTTGTTACCTGACAGATGCGTAAGAAATGGGAATATGGGGCTTCTAGTTTGGGGGGGGGGGGTTGATTGGTTCATTCCCAATGACAGCCATTAGGGCTGATGAGGTGATGCAGTCGACGCCATTAAGAAATACATTGATAAGACCAGTGTTTCTCAAACTAATTCTATTTTCGTCCCCTTTGACGCATCCAGGTTTTTTATTCACCTCAAGGCTGTCTAAGTCCAATTCTAACAGCCACACTGAAAATAGAATATTGTACAACTAAATATTATGTGGAAAATTAATATTATATTTAAAGTACCTGTTTAGGATCACACAGATTGGAAGTACAACCTAACTGATCTCGGTCAACAGCTTATAGTTGCTCCAGTGGTCGGCAAACTCACTAGGAAAAAGAGCCAAAAATCAGCAGCAGGACGATTTTTAAAAAAAAGTTTAGAGTCAAATTTCCTTTCAAGAACCTGTCAAGAAGCAAGTTTTTCGGAGTCAAAACCGATTTGAGGCCAGCTGGCCGAGCCGCAGTCAGGTCGTTAAAGAGCCGTTTGCGGTTCGCGAGCCGCAATTTTCCGACCACTGAGTTAGTGGGATGGTCCAGCCTGTTGACAACCACACATTTTCTTCTTAACATTCAAACTAGAAACACTTCAATGACTTGACTCTACCAAAGCAAGTGTTCAGTCGATACAAAGTCTGAAAATAAATTGTTTGTGCATAATTAATCTACTTTATCGCAGTCCTGCACTCGTATAATTTGAAAATTAATATAAAACTAAAACAGCGCAACCAACACAGAGAACAAAAAAAAAAAAAGGTAGGCCGCCCTCTAATAACATTTAATTAAAGAAGTGCCATCTTGAAGTCAGCTGTGGAGGCTTGTTGTGCAAAGGGTTAAAAGTATTATTACGTTAGTCAATGGCTTGAACAAGGTTTAACATAGTCGTGTCCTTTTGCATTGATTGGAATAGGGAAAAAAGAATTATAAAAAGAAATTCGTTACATTTTGCGCTGCCCCTGTGATAAAACCGAGGTTCCCCGGTGTTCCATGACGCACACTCTTGTAACCACTCGGACTAGTTGGCGCACACTCTTGGAACAACGTTCAGACAAGTCAATGAACTCACCGCACAATGCTCTCATGTAATGAGCAAAGCTGTCTCTCGCACCACGCACCAGGGGGGGGCACGCACCACGCACAGGGGGCACGCACCACGCACAGGGGGCACGCACCACGCACAGGGCGAATGCACTGGATAAGACGTTCATGTTTTGTCCACCAATCAAAAAGACATTAAACGCGATGGCCGACTTAGCCGCAGCGAAAAAATCATTTTTATTTTGGTCTAACTCATGGAAGAAAAAAATACGGACGTGGATCTCCAGATCCAGGCATCTCCCTTGACCCGGAATGGGTTTTTTTCCCCACCCAACGCACTCTCTGGAAAACATCTATCGAAAAACATTTTAAAATCCTTCATAATTACCGGCATCTGACCTTGTATGGCACGCGAGATCCAATTACTACACTAAGGATATATATTTATATATTTGTATTATTGTTTGTGGTGATTTGATTTTATTTTTAAAATAACCACGCCCCCCAATCCCCCACTTTATTTTCCTTCTTTTTTTTCCAGACCCCACGGGGCAGCCAGACCTTGGAATGTGTGACGGGGTGAAAGGTCAGTGTGCCCGTTACTGACAAAGTTCACGTCGACTCAAATATACCCGAACAATCGAACATTACATGCGAGCACACATATATAGTTATGAATATTATGTTTACAGCCTAATCTGCAGATGGCCTCCGTGATATCCTCAACATCAACTGGTTGCACACAATCCCAAACACATCACTGAGGGAAATGACAAGTGACACCATGAGATGGATAGGTTATATAATGAGATGGATAGGTCATACCATGAGATGGATAGGTCATACCATGAGAGGAATGTTTTATACTATGAGATGGATAGGTCATTCCATGAGATGGATAGGTCATACCATGAGATGGATAGGCCATACCATGAGATGGATAGGTCATACCATGAGATGGATAGGTCATACCATGAGATTGATAGGTTATATAATGAGATGGATAGGTCATACCATGAGATGGATATGTCATACCATGAGATGGATGTTTTATACTATGAGATGGATAGGTCATACCATGTGATGGATAGGTCATACCATGAGATGGATAGGTCATACCATGAGATTGACAGGTCATACTATGAGATGGATAGGTCATACCATGAGATGGATAGGTCATACCAGGGGATGGATAGGTCATGCCATGAGATAGATAGTTTATACCATGAGATGGATAGGTTATATCATGAGATAGTTTATACCATGAGATGGATAGGTTATATCATGAGATGGATAGGTCATACCATGAGATGGATGTTTTATATTATGAGATAGATTCCAACAATAACAAAGACAATTACTGTGTTATAGGTCAATAGGACGGCGACGATCCCAAAAACATCAGAAGAAAAGATTTTGGCGAAGATGTCAGAAAGAGTTGGAAAGAGAGAAGATGGCAGGAGAAATTGTTAATGACCTATGCTGCACTGGGAGTTTAAAGAAACTGTGAATGTGTATATAGTTGAAACCCCTCCCCCACTCCCGACTTCCTACGCCAGTTAACCTAATTAATACAACAAACCAAATTTCCTATACCTCCTTCCAACCGGATAAAAAATATTGTAATAAAAAGATAAAAATAAGTATAAAAAATTATTTTTACATTCACATTTCAAAGTCACACTTCATAGCCACACTTGTTTACCGTAGATTCCAACATAGTTTCTCCATATCTTCCTCACAGTCTTTTGTCCCCCTGGTATGATTGAGCCCAGCTCTCCCTCCACCATCTACGTCCGTGAGGCGCAGGAGGAGGTCGTTCTCCGTTGTAGGGCGGCTGCTAATCCCAAAGTGACGTAAGTTTCCAACAAAGGGAATGAGCTCTCTTTATTTCCCAGTCATGCATTGAGCCTTGGTACTTGGTAGTGGTGAATCTATTAGATCAGGGGTCACCAAATCTTTTTTTCACAGTGGGCTGGATAGCTGACAAATGTCGAGCTCGGGTCGAATAATCATTCTGTACAATACTTGCAAGCAAGAATGAAAGCTCTGTGAAAAAGACAAAAAGCAAAGTTTAGTATTCCATGTTAAACATGGATGAGTGGTATGTAATGTACATAAAGCAAAGACAACCAGCATATTTGGTTACAAAATGCGTTGTCAAAGAAGTCCTCGTTAGTAGTATATTAGGGTCCAAACGACTATGAACTGAGGAGCACCTCAGGAGGGGTAATTAATATGTCTAACGTCACCATGGCGATAATTATTCGGCTGGGGTTTGACATCTTCTTAATTAACCTGTCAAACCTTAGCCGGAGGTCATTCTCCATAGTAGGGCGGCTGCTAATCCCAAAGTGACACACCCAGCCACACAGCCACTCCTTGCCGCCCCGAAACTCAGGAGTGAAACCCCCAGCCACTCCAAAAATCTCTGTAGAGACACCTTCTGCCACCTGGACATTTCCGTTGCGCCCGATTAATTTAATTAAACGCCAAATGACACGGATGACTTGCAGGTATTTTTTGTCCCATCCTTCCTTCATTCATTCATTCATTCATTCATTCATTCATTCATTCATTTATTCATTCATTCATTCATTCATTCATTCATTCATTCATTCATTCATTCATTCATTCATTCATTCATTCATTCATTCAATCGAATCTATATATTATTTTTTTTTGCTACAGGTACAACTGGTATAAGCAAAATATGGTTTTGATACAGTCCAGCTACTACCTTAGTATTAACCCAGTCACCGGTGACCTGACCTTCCCATCATTCTCAGGGAGGGAAGACGGCGTCTACACATGCGCAGCTGGAAACGAGATAACTGACGTCACCGGCAAGGTCATCGTGCCAGTACGTCTTCTGCCGCCGATAACTATCCACAAGACTCGTAAGTTAGCAAGACCTCACCGGGGTTAATGCTAAGCGGCAGTTGCTAGAAGAAATTAAGGGGGAAAAAAAATTAGTAAGGCGAAATCAGTGGGGGCGCTCGTTAATTAATATTGGGCACCCAGGGCCTTGCTGGGACCGAGGTAACCGATTAATTAACTCGGGACCCTGCCCGCATAGAGGGCCCCCAAGGTCAGACATTTTTTGAAAAACTACAATTAATTTGTACACTATTTGTATACATTTGAGGGGGGGGGGAGGCGAAAAAATGTGAACTTTGTTCGGGGCCAAAAATCCTATGCAGGGCCTTGCACCTCTATTACAGTAATCCCATTTTACAATTTGCATAGCTGGGACAGAAATGGGCTGGAGATACACAAGTGAGATTTTATCTGTGTTCAATTCAATTTAATATGCGATGATCTTATCTGTCTTGAATTTAAATTGTAATAGAATAGAAATACGGGAGCTGTTGTCTAAAGGACATTACAGGACGCTTCTTAAATAAACATTACAGGAGCTCTGGTCAAATGGACATTATAGGAGCTCTGGTCAAATGGACATACAAGAGCTCTGGTCAAATGGACATTAAAGGAGCTCTGGTCAAATGGACATACAGGAGCTCTGGTCAAATGGACATACAAGAGCTCTGGTCAAATGGACATACAAGAGCTCTGGTCAAATGGACATACAGGAGCTCTGGTCAAATGGACATACAGGAGCTCTGGTCAAATGGACATACAGGAGCTCTGGTCAAATGGACATTATAGGAGCTCTGGTCAAATGGACATACAGGAGTTCTGGTCAAATGGACATTATAGGAGCTCTGGTCAAATGGACATACAGGAGCTCTGGTCAAATGGACATACAGGAGCTCTGGTCAAATGGACATACAGGAGCTCTGGTCAAATGGACATTATAGGAGCTCTGGTCAAATGGACATACAGGTTCTGCTCAAAAGTCCATACAAGAGCTGTGGTCAAATGGACATACAGACACTCCGGGCAAAAGGACATTACAGGAGCTCTGGTCAAATGGACATACAGGAGCTCTGGTCAAATGGACATACAGGAGCTCTGGTCAAATGGACATTATAGGAGCTCTGGTCAAATGGACATACAGGAGTTCTGGTCAAATGGATATTAAAGGAGCTCTGGTCAAATGGTTATTATAGGAGCTCTGGTCAAATGGACATACATGAGCCCTGGTCAAATGGACATACAGGAGCTCTGGTCAAATGGACATACAAGAGCTCTGGTGAAATTGACATTAAAGGAGCTCTGGTGAAATTGACATTGCAGGAGCTGTTGTCTAAAGGACAATACAGGACTTCTTGTCAAATGGACATAAAAGGACCTCTGTTCAAATGGATATTACAGGAGCTCCCTACGCCACTGCCAACCAGGGTAGGCGATGATTACTTCCGTAACAACGGTATCGATATATGTTTTACCTCAGTTATAGTGGTGTCGATACTTATTTTACCCATTCACTTACCAGGGAAGACGGTAATGATTTATAGCGATGTCGATACTTATTTTAACCATACTAAAACCAGGGGAGAATTTGAAATGTTAGTTATAGTGGTATCGATATCTATTTTAACCATACACCAACTAGAGAAGACGGCGATGCTTTCAATTATAACTTGATCGATACATATTTTAACCATTCACCAACCAGGGAAGACGGAGTCGACTTCAGTTATAGAGGTATCGATTCATAATTTATCCATACACCAACTAGGGAAGACAGTGATGACTTCAGTTATAGTGGTATCGATACTTATTTTAACCATTCACAAACCAGGGAAGACGGTGATGATTTTATTTATAGTGGTTTCGATACATATTTTACCCATTCATCAAACAGGGAAGTCGGTGGTCACTTCAGGTATAGAGGTATCGCTACATATTTTAACCATTCACCAACCAGAGAGTAAGGAGATGATTTTTTAGCGGTATCGATACTTTTTTAATCGTTTACTAAACAGGGAAGACGTTGATGACTTTAGTTGTAGCGATACTTATTTACCCATCAGTTATAGTTGTATCGACTCATATTTTAAACATCTCATCAACAAGGGAAGGCGATGATGATTTCAGTATTGCAGTATCGATACATGTTTTAACCATACACCGACCTGGGAAGACGGTGGTGATTTCAGTTATTGTGTTATCGATAACTATTTTAACCATTCACCAAAAAGGGAAGACGGTGATGACTTCAGTTTTGAGGTATCGATACATATTTTACAAAACACCAACCAGGGAGGACGGTGATGTCTTACGTTATATCGGTATCGACACATATTTTAAGAATTCACGAACCAGGTAAGACAATGATGATTGCAGTTAAAGCGGTATCGATATATATTTTAATCATACAACAATCAGGAAAGACGTTGATGACTTTATGTATAAAGGTATCGATATACATTTTAACCATACACAAACCAGGGAAGATGGTGATGATTTCAGGTAAATCGATATCGATATAAATATTAATCAAACATCAAACAGAGAAGATGGTGATCATTTAAGTTATAGTGTTATCGATACATATTTTAATTATATATTAACCAGGGAAGATGTTAATAACTTTAGTTAAAGCTGTATCGACACATATTTTTACCATACACCATATAGGGAAAACGGTGATGACTTTAGATATAGCGGTATCGATACACATTTTAACCATACACTCTCAAGGGAAGGTGGTGGTGATTTCAGTAATAGCGATATCGATACATATTTTAACCATACACCAATCACCAGGGAAGACAGTCATTTTTTCTGATAATATATATCGGCGTAGGATTTTTTAATATATTTTTTCTTCTTTCTTTTTTTTTTCTTTTTATTTTTTTTTAAAAGGAATAAATGCTTTCCACGACCACTTCTCCCCCACCCCAGTGGTTAATGAGGGCGAATACGCCATGTTGGAGTGTGGTTACAGAGGTGATAACGACGCAATCCAGAAAACAACCTTCAACTGGATATTTAAGAAGGAAACGAAGGATGTCAACAAGGACCGTGACCGCTTGTACATAGATCTGATTGGTGAGATTGCTCTTTTGTTGTTTGCATACTTTAAAAAAAATAAAATAATACTAACAAAATAGATTTGTGTTCTGTAAAGGGAATACCACTAAGGCCAAAAAATAAAATAAAAATAAAATAAATAATAAAAGGTTTATTTAAGACACAGCAGAACTTGAATATGACGTCACGCAAGAATTGTTTCGTTAACGATACGATCACAATCATGCGTCTGATTTTAGTTGAACCAGCAGCCCATATGACGTCATGTGCTTTCCTTGTTCGGTCGCATTTGTGGTAGGTCCTCTTTTTTCAGTGTTTCTGTTAGGCAATTTTCTCCAGGGTTTGGGGGGGGGAGTGGAGCGGCATTTCAAATATTCAAGTACATGTGGCCAGAGTGAAGTAGCCAAAGGGAGCAGAGTGAGAGAGATGTCCCCAGCCACAAGAGTGGCAGAGGAACCAAAATGGGGTTGGTGATTATTAAATGGATGAAAATAATGGGTTTGAGAGTTGAGAGTGGCGTAATAATGAATCTTGAACCCCTGGAACCAAATACTTTAAGTAAGCCTCTGCCAGTGGCGTAGAAAGGGGGCGTACGGGTGGTCCACCCAGGTGTCACTTCTTATTTATATGGAGTGGCGGAGTTTGTAGGACAACGGCGAGAGTTTGTTTGTATCGTGAAGTGTAGGACGGGAAAAATTTTGGCCCGCCCAGGGAGGCACTAACACCAGCTACGGCCCTGGCCCACCTACGGTGGCCCTAACACCAGCTACGGCCCTGGCCCGCCCAGGGTGGCACTAACACCAGCTACGGCCCTGGCCCGCCCGGGGTGGCACTAACACCAGCTACGGCCTTGGCCCACCCTGGGTGGCACTAACACCAGCTACGGCCCTGGCCAGCCTAGGGTGGCCCTAACACCAGCTACGCCACAGGGCAGTGTTTAAAATAATTATGTGGTTTAACTTTTAAAGAAAACATATTTGGGATTGTGTTAAAAGCTAAATTTAGAAATGAATTACCCACAACGAAACAAACATATTCAAAACAAAAACGTTTTCATCACAAAAAAGCGCTGCTTTATCATTTTACAGATAGAAAATCCAATCAAATACAAACTCTCTTAAAACAATTACCTTTTTCTAAGTATATCCAAGATTTACCAGAGTCAAAAAGAACAAAAAATAAAATACTGCTGTGTGGAAAGGTCAAAATACTTTTTGGTGTTTTTAAAACTGGTCTACTTTTAGAAACGGAACATGAACGGCGTAATTATGATAAGAAGACATGACACATTTCTAAAAGACATTATTTATTAATTATTGTGCATTTATATCTGAGAGACAGCGTAAAGATTTAAAGTGTCCGTTTTCCAATATTCAGTTGATGGAAATGTTGATTTGAAATGCAAAAACATTAGAACTTTCTTCAGGTAAATTGCAGAACGTCTCTTCAATTTACTATAAGACAGAGGTTCTCAATCTTTCTGATGCCGCGACTCTTTTATACAGCCCCCCCCCCCCCCCCCCTTCACAGGCTGTGGTGACACCCAACCTTAAAATTATTTTCGTCACTACTTCATTGAAATTTTTTTTTTTCTGATGGTCTTAGGCGACCCCCGTGTATGGGTCGTTCGACCCCTAGAGGGGTCGCGACCCACAGGTTAAGAATCACCTCTTTAAGAAATAAAATTTAAAAAAAAACATATCTAAAGAATTGATTTTTTAATTGATGAAAGAGGAATTTCCGTGTGTGTAAAGCTCGACCAATACAAACGCAGGCAAAATTATTAAATTGGTATGATAATGAAATGCCAGTTCAGAATAACTTGAAAGTGAAACCATTTGCCATCCGTAATCGGACGCAAGTTCACTACAAATAGGCAGACATTCACTACAAAGAGGCAGACATTCACTACAAAGAGGCAGACATTTTCCATTGTTAGAGGCTCTCGGCGCAGGCGAAGCATCATGAACCCCCTTCGCCCCACAAATAATTAAATTCATACAGCAAGAGCGACAAATAGTCGATGCACACTGGGGTGAACCAAAGTGTGGGGGCGCGCAAACCATGCGGGAGCCGTGGGGGGGGGGGGAAGGGGAGCTCAAAGCTGCTATGTTGAATGCAGCATGCTCAAACCTAAAAGTGGTTGGAGCGTACAGCTGATGCACTCGTGACCATCCGAAACTGTTGTAACCTCATCAACGACCCACACAAAAAAAAAGAAAGAAAGAGCAAGGCACCCACCCATTAAATACAGGGTTTCTTTCAGGCATCTCTCTAGAGGAGGGGGCACTGCCCCCCGGGGAAGTCAAGTGCCCCCACCCCGGAGCACAGCTACTATAACACTAAATAGAGATGTTAATTTTTTCGGCAAACCGATGCCAAATGTGCTGTTCAATATTCTAGACAATACGGTCACGTGGCCTAGTAGTAAATCATTAGTTGCAGGTGAAGTCTTTTCTTAGAACTGTCGTTCAGTTTGATAGCTCAGTTAGGTACTAGTACTAGCAGTCGTGCAGCGCTAAGTAGTTCCTAACGTCTGCATTATTATGGAGCGACGGGTATGAATGCCCTCTGTACCTGTGTACCTACGCAAACGTGTTCAGTGTTCACACAGCAGTGTAAAATATAGCAGACCACGCGACTGTGATTTCTGATTACATTCCCTGTCGCTCAATCGCTCTCTCCATTCCCAAATAACACCCCACCAACTATATTTCATTTCAGTCTCCATTGTTTATATACATCAGCTGACCGACCTAGCGTTTGCCATAATAAACACGCGAAGTGATGATTGGCCGGCCTTTGTAATACCTCTATTCTATATTGCATTTGCATGGTGTTGTCTTTTAAATTAATAATAATAATAAAATATATCATTCACAAAAAAATATATTAAAAAAACTAATAAAAATAAATGATGAATTAATTCCATTAATTTTTTTGTAATAATCAACAACCGGTTATTTGTTTCAAAAGCAAAAATATGCATTCTTAGCGCCTAGTCCCTTTAAATGGACGTTCAATCAATTGATGTTAAATCGAAAACGTTCTTATTGTTTTGTCCAGAAGAGGATCATTGAGTTAGGGAAATTGCCGTTAGATATCTAGTTATTGGAATACGTAAAACCAAGCACCTAGAGTCAGTGTGTGCGGTAAGGCGTGGTGTATTTAATCGTTAGAATATGTCTTTACAGGTGTTACGACTCTAGAATGTGGATACTTATCATGTGGATAAGTATCACCCTGCTGATCCACAACTACACTGTCGAAGGTGGAGCTTGCTATTTGTGTTAAATGTCTAGTTATGCTTGTTTCTCCCACGTGTTTAATAGGTTTTCTGCCGTTTTTGTTAGGGTCCAAGTTTCACTTGCGTATTTTAACAAATGGTCCCATTACATTTTTATAAATAGTTTTCTTTGTTTCTCTTGTAATGTTTTTACTTTTGAGTATCTTCTGACTACTGAAGTATGCCCTGTTTCCGGCTGATAGTCTTTCTTTTATTTCTGTTAGTAATTCGTTTCTTTCATTTAACAAGGATCCTAGGTATTTGAATTGATTTACTTTTTCAAACGTGTGGTTTCTAATTTTCTTGGCTTAATCTGTCTGTTCTTCTCTTATCATAGTCATGTATTTTGTTTTTTGGTTGTTAACTTCCAGCCCTCCTGGTATGGATTCGTCTTCTAATGCAATAAAGGATTTTGATACGTTTGTAATACTTTTCCCTAGCAGTGCTATGTCATCAGCATATGCAAGATACTGAAGGGGTTGATTGTAGAGAGTGTCCATTGGTTGTGGGTCTTGGGTTTCCCTCAGAAAGTATCATGTTTTTGTTCCTCGTTTGTCAATATGTATGCTTCTTATACTTATAACTCTCTCTAATGTTAGGTTAAATAGAATACAAGACAGTGAGTCTCCTTGTCTTAGGCCTCGTCTAATCTGAAATTTCTTTGAATAGTCTACTTGAACCTTAATTTTGCTTTTTGAGTTGTTCAATATTACATGTATCAGCATTGTCAGTTTTTTTGGGCATGCCAAACTCCTGCAGAATCTCATACAGATATTTTCTTTTGGTGCTGTCATAGACCATTTTATATTCCACATAGAGTTGATACTGGGATATTATATTCATAACATTTCTGTAGTGGGCATCTGATGCTGAAAATCTGATCAGTCGTTGGTTTGTTTTGCCTGAATCCACATTGGTAATGATCTAATATTTCTTCAGTGTAAGGTTTTAGTCTTTTGGCAATTAAGCTTTGTCAGTATTTTGTATGAAAAAATTAATAAGGAGATTTCCCTGTAGTTTGTGCGCCGAAGTTTGGAGCCTTTCTTGTGTATTGGGGTTATTAATGCTGTTTCCTATTCTGCTGAAATTCTCTCTTTTTGCCAAGTTTTAGTTATAAGTTTATGTATGTGAGTGTATAGTTCAAGGGTGACACAAGTAGAATGAATTTAGTTCACGTCTCAATAGAGCCGAACTGAAGATGTCTTTGATCATTATTTTGGCTAATTTTGGCACTCCTCACCTGAAAGCTTGAAATGCAACCTCAAAATTGTCTGAATGAAACACAAATTCAACTATTCAACAAAATGCACCTCTTCGTTTTGAGTTTACCCGACCTTCTTAAGCATCCTTCATTTCTGCACCCCTTCACTGACACTGATCAACGGTACAGTGCCAAATGATTACTCTGGTAAAGGCCACAGATTGAGTGAATCCAGTTTATGTACGGCGCTGGGCACGATAATGCCTCTTGCAAAACCTTGAAAATGTCCTCCACCGTTAAAAAAGTAAAATAGAAGCATTGAATTCAAATATACTCAAAAATACACCTCTTGACTTAAACATTTTAAAAAATTTCCTGGGAAGCTCCCCAGACCCCTTCTCCTATCAAGATTCACCAGCGCCCACAATTTCCGCCCTATTTTCAGATGAAAATTATTCCCGATTTCTGTATTGATCCACACTGCCTAGATACGCATCTACTATTAGTGCCACGCCGCCATGGGGGGGGGGGGATTATTTTTGCTGTCCTCCCTTTCCCGATACAAAGCTGCAATTGTCCGGAAATGCCACACCTGCATATAAAGAAACATTTCCCACAATTTCCGCCCTTTTTTCAGATGAAAATTATTCCCGATTTCTGTATTGATCCACACTGCCTAGATACGCATCTACTATTAGTGCCACGCCGCCATGGGGGGGGGGGATTATTTTTGCTGTCCTCCCTTTCCCGATACAAAGCTGCAATTGTCCGGAAATGCCACACCTGCATATAAAGAAACATTGACACCTCGGTGGACCACCCCATCCACCTTTGTTAGATGCCACTAGCACGTGCGTATCTACAGTGTTTGGCGTCAAGGGACACGATTCATTTTTACGCCCCCCCCCCTCTAAAACTGATTATTTTCAACCATTAAATGCCATCAAAGCCCATTTTGCCCCCGCTAGTCTGACGCCCCAGTCCATGTGCCCCCATCTGCAACCCTTAGCTACGCCTCTGGCCACTATCAACTGGCAAAGCCCCCCGAAAATTTGAAGTGCCCCCCGGGGAAAAATGTCTGAAAGAAACACTAATTAAATAATGTGCCACTCCCTCCATTATTATGTGCCACTCCCTCCATTGTTATGTGACGTCTAACGCTGTGCCACTCCCTCCATTGTTATGTGCCACTCCCTCCATTGTTATGTGACGTCTAACGCTGTGCCACTCCCTCCATTGTTATGTGCCGTCCAACGCTGTGCCACTCCCTCCATTGTTATGTG
>CAXITT010001123.1:131327-156168 GCA_964033795.1 Lymnaea stagnalis | reverse complement strand
GGGGGGGGGGGGGGGGTGTTTAAAACTAATTTTCTTAACACTTTATTTCATTACGCCCAATATAACAATATTTTTTACAGTCATCATCAAATTAATACTGTTTAATCTAACAACTAACAAGAAAGCTTACAAACTTCTAATATTTATCTTTATATCAATATTACTCTGGAGGAATTATTGGGTCCCTATCGATGCTGTTAATATAGAAATAGACTTTAGGGTACTTAGAAGTTGTCATTAGACTTTTGGCTTATATTCAACAGCTTTGGAGCTTCTCCTATCACCACATATATTGACTAACAATTTATTTCAAAATAAAACTCAACATAATTCACCCTGTATTTATCTGTGATTAAATCTACCCATTATCACCAAAAAAAAAATAAAACTTTTTTTATCCATTTAAGTTTTCTATTTTGTATAAAATAAAGTTAAAGATGTTGTGAGATAAACCAACTCTAGGTTTGCACTTGAGTAAGACATAAACTTGTGGTAGTGGTTCTCTGATATGTGTACATGTTTAACAAGCTGAAAGTATAAGTACGAACCTATGCTTAAGTCAATCTTATAAACATTAAATTAACGTAATTTAATCTTGAAATTCTAAAATTCCATGTACACTTTGAAGTTTGGCTTCATTTTTAAAAAGATAATCGAATAATAAATTATAAACAGGCTTAGATCAATTTTTTTCATCCATTTAAAGAAATGCTAGAGTTGGAATGTACCATAGCTTTGTCTAGAAAATTCTAAACAACTCATCTTGATTTTTACTCTTTTTTTTTTCTTCACTAATCAGCACCATAAAATTTCTGGTTTGCAATTTTTTTTTAAATTTAAAGAACATTATTTCAATCTGTAAACTTTCATAATTTATTTTATTTGTAAGGTACTTTTAAAACTCTGATATTAGGCTTACTTAGCAATTGTAACATTGATGAACTAAATTGACCTCATCCTAACTCACTCACATTCACAAACCATCTGCTTGCAGTTTGAGAAGGCAGAGAACAAGGAGCAGCTTCAGAAAGTCATAGATTCTTTCCAGGAGTTTCTGAGGTCAAAAATCAACCCAAGAAATCTCAAGAGATTCGTGCAGGCTTTTATGAGGTTAGTGGTGGTGCTGGTGGTCACTGAGGGCATGCATGTGTTTCGCTTGTTAACTAAAAGCTGAGAGTTGAGTTGATGGAAGCATCTTTTCATTCATTCATTCACCTAAGATCTGATAGTTTTTTTTTAAACAACCTCAAATTTTTATTTGTATTCAAAGCATTGATTACATTCCAAAGATTATAATGCAGCTAAATGTATGGACCTTAAGGTCATCTGAATTTAATGTGTGTTTAGGCGCCATAGGAAAAATCACAGGAAAGCAAATATTGCCTAATGCCTTAAAACATTACTTTTAACCACTGCAAGTGATGGTTGGAACAGATAGGAATCCTATTATTGTTTTATTTTATATTTATATCTTAATGGAAAACGTTGTACATTTTACGAAATTTTTAATCTGGTACAATTTTATTTCAATATTTCTGTTTTTTTCAATCAGGAGGTCAAATATTGCAGATCAAGTTGAAAAGATCAAGTAAGCATGTTTGCAAGTTTAGTTGTTGTTAACCCTTTAAACCCTTGGCTCCTGGGCCTAAAATACCCATTCTCCTGGCCTCCTGGGGAAGATGTCCACACAGTGACACACAAGCAAAACAAGATCAAATGATTATAAAATTAAATACATTTTATTTACTTCAATCTAAATTTGTCTGTTAGTAGTCCATAAGTATTACAAAATGTAACACAGAGATACAGTTGTCTTAGAAATGTGAAATGGCATAGTAAAATGGTCATTTATACCACCCTGATTTTTTCATAAAAGCCAAGGCTGGGACCAGGGGTAGACCTTGTGTTGCTTTTAGTTATTCCCAAAATTCACATCAATAGCACTAGAAGTCCATTGATCCTTACTATCATGTTCTATTTGCTTTATTTCAATCCTTTTTTTCAAAACACAATGCCAATCCTTTGATTTATTTACATTATCATAAAACTACTGTGGTGTGGGTCCTTTCCAATAGCAATTTGTGTATTTTCGTCACCTTTATACATCCAAAAACATTACTAAAACATAACAAAAAACAGTGCATTCATGGGCGCGGCCATTACTGTGACCTTTCGCAAGTCACGTGATAAACCCTGAACTCAGTATTAACAACACATTTTATATATGGACTATCAATCTGTGGAAAGGTATGAGTATGGGAGAACAAAATATCGGTCTGACTGGGTGTGTTTTTTTAAGGCGCAGATCGATAAAGCGAGGTCAAAGGGTTAAATCATAATTTATATGATTACATGCATAATTTTGCCAACATTTTGAAGTGCTTCACAATGTTATAAACTGCAAAAATAATTATGAAATAAATTGCTGCATCTGGACACACAGGGATGAAAATACTTGACTTAAATTAAGAAAACACAGATTTATATATATATATATATTATATTTTACGTGTATAAATGTCAAATTATTTTGACTATCCATGAAATAATTTAATGAAATGTATCGAGGAAGAATTCATTATGCCATAAACGATGAAAACACACTCAGCTGAACATTATAATTGAAAAAGTTACAGAAACATTATTAAAATACATTCATTAAATACATTCTTACACAGAATTACACTGCATCAGACCTGTTTACCCTCAAACTCTTAAAATCGTACAATATCATCTTAAAATCGTTCAATACATTATCTTAATAGTAAGAAAATAAACATACAGTAGATATAATGTATACACCTCAAAATCGTACACTGTACGCCAAATTCGTAAGAGTAAACAGGTCTGCTGCATAGTTTCCTTTTTCATTTCTGAGAGTACGAGAGAAAAAAAACAACTGCTGCTAACCCTGCTTTCCTTTGTTCTTGTTTGCCTAGTCAAGTTGCAACCTTAACCTCTCACCTTTTCTTCCAAGTAGTGTGTTTGGTGTAAGTGTAAGTTTAACTCTTGCTGCCCTACAGGTGTCGAGTTATGATGGTGACTGGCAGCAAAACATCTTTCAACCACACTGTGCACAATCTGTTTGCTCACATGAGAGAAAGGCTGGACAAGAAAGAGTGTGACATTTTGGAGGTGGATGGGGTGGCCAATGTCTTAGAGGAAAAGGCAAGTTGGTTGTGGTTTATTGCTCATTGTGGCACCTTTAGAAAATGTGATAGTCCACTGAATACAATGCTTATGTATTGAGTCAGCATTATAATTGGGGGGGGGGGAATATGTTATGGGCATCTAATATAAAATGTTACACTCAATTTGTGATACATAAACCATTTTTTGACTCTTTGTAAAGGCACGTCTTGCCTATTGTTTCTCAAACTCATGAAAGACAATCATCAGATTCAATTTTTCTATACCATTAGGACTTTGGTCACTTTTAGTTTGAGACTTTAAAATCTTATCAATGGTTTTTAGTTATGATTGGCTCAAATATTGCATGAATAACGTCCTTCTGATAAGAATCCACTGGTGAGCCCTTAGAATATCATTCATAAATAAAGTACAATATGCTTTTTACATAATTTGACTAGAGGATATGATTTGCATTATTCTTCTAACATGTCCTGGTTATTTGCAGCCTGAAAGATTTGCAGAAAGTTTACTATACTTTTGACAAGGAATGGGCTTAGTTAAGTTTTGACTCTCTGAAACTTGATCACATTTTGCTTGTAATAAGGTTATTTGTTAAAGAATGTCACATGAAATATTGATTTGCTAATACCCAGTGGTAATTGCAGTTGTTTCTCCATGAATTTTTAGTAGGGATAATCACCAGAGTAGGTAAATGCTCTTGATACCTACTAGGTCTACTAATGTCTAGTAGACACCTTTATATTTAATCATCCAGCTCATAAAAGGCTGCTTGAAGTTCATCTCAAAATGTGCTGACAATTAAAATTTCCAAATGGTTGAATTATAATATATTTTGTTTTTGTGCTTGAATTAATAAAAATGTGAGGACATAACAATTTTTTTTTAATGAGAATGCATGCTCTACTGTTCTCAGTGAAATTAGATTTTGACATATTGTTTAGGTTCTATTTTTAGGACGCAGAAAACTGCTTTACCATTTTTAATATCCCCATCTTGTTTCCATCACTCCTCTTCCTTCTTTCCCCCATTTACAGGGGGGGGGGGATGATAACAGACTTTAACATGGTAACAGAAATAGTTCTAATGGATATTGTTTTTTAAAAATGACAGTTTTTATCTCAAAAATAAATATTAAAATTTACTTTGTAGGTTAATTCTTATTTCAATAAATTTTATTTTTTGCTGAACTGACTTCAATAATAATGTAATCTGCAAGTTCAATGAAATATTAACTAATATCTATAGCAGATACATTTCTGCAAAATAAAGTGACTGTAGATTGCAACATAAATGTCATTTATTCTTTTGAAAGTTACCTTTTTTTAACACCAGCTTAACTCGATCCCACTCGACACCCATTGCGAATAGTTATTGTATACATCATATATACTGTATTTTTATGTATTTACCATTAACATTCTGTGTTGTATGGATTTGAGCAGTAAAGGGGTACTCATGTCTGTAGGTTTGTAAATGAGCTTTGTCAGCCATAAGGATAAGCAATAAGGTTTCCTCCTGTTAATTTTTGAATACTTTGAAGCCATGTGTATGTGTTACAACAAGGGAGGAAAAAAACAATTAATTTTTGGAGAGAAAAGCTGAACGTATGGTTCATGTCTTATCTGCTTAATTGTAATTTGTGGTTGTCATGGTTTGGCTAAGTAAATGTGGATTGGATGAGGATACCATAGATTGGAAATGAGCAGAAAAAATGTATGATAAAACCTGTAAAAAAAGAACGCAACAAAACAACAAAGGTGTCAGCAAGAAACCTTCATCAACGAACAAACAACTGTAAAAGCAGAATATAAATAACACATAGTTGAAATGTAGTATGTAGAGAGGACAGCAAGAGGAATGTGACAGAATATAAGTAGTTGAGAGCTTACAAAACACACCAAACTAGGTGAATTAGGAAAACAAGCTGATCCAGACTTATGGAACCTTGCACCTCATGACATATTCTCATTCACCTGTTAAACCTTTTCTCAGACCCCCTTCTGATTACGACCACTCTCAGTGGATGTACTTTTCCACTCTTCTGTTCCTTTTTGCCTGTTTTTAATCTCTCCCTACTTCAGGGTTTCCCATACTTTGTTTCGCTCATTTCCATTTTTCTAACCTGATTGCAGTCTCTCCCCCTTATTAACATGAATTGAAAGGAAAGAAATTATTCAGATTGAAAGAATGCATTTTATTTTTTTTTATAAATTATTTATAACTGGTCTGTTTTTATATGCCCCACTCAATTAAGTGGATTTGAGTTTAGAAACAGCAGATGTGATTTTGAACCGACCCAAATTTTAAAAAGTAGGAGGCGTCCACGGGCAAGCTACTCAGTTTTTACAAAAATTTAGATGTACCCCATAGCTCTGTTATATTTATGTTCTTAAGTTTAACAAAGTGTGAACATAAAAATGCTTAAGTTTCATTGACCACAACTTGTGCAAAATAATTTTAAGGGAGGAAAAAAAAAAGTCAAATAATTTGAAAACTTATTTAAAAATTATTTGCATTAAAATAGTTATTTATATTTCCTAGTTGGAGGCGTTCCCGTGCCTAGAGTTCAGAGGTCAGCATCAATTGACAGCACAGGTACACTACCAAGTCACACACGTTCCATGTCTATGGAGGAGGCTGACATGCCCAGAGGCATCTACTCAATGAGCCCACCAAAGTGTGTATCATCACCAACAAGGGGCAGCTCTGGGGATGTGCTGTCTACCAGTCCTACCATGAGTTAAGCTGTTGGTTTTAGAACTAGAGGGTGGATGTTATCTGACATGGATAATCTCAATTTTTGTGCAGGCGTCATTGTTTTTTCTATATACCTAAAAGAAGCTTTCACAAATTGTCCAATCCCCTGATGAAAATCGCAGCTTGAAAGGGTCCTATATCTCTATTTTTAATTCTTTTCCCTCTAAATGCCTTTGATTTAAAAACTTAACATGGCTTAAGTATGCATCTAAGAATAAAGTTATGGCTACCGTGTTTAAAATGCACTATTTCAAGGCACATTTAAAAAAGAGTCAAAGTTTAGATAGTACAGTATCCTTATTTTCCATCTGCACATCCATGTGATTGAAGTACTTAAGCTTTGATGGACTTATTCCCTTCCATGTTTGCAGCATAATAATAACCCAAGTTTTATAGTTCTATTTGAAATTTTTAATTGTTGATCATTTCCGTACACAAGCCTTGTTTAGTGGGTCTAGTCAGTAGACTTAAACACAAAAAAATATATTTAAAGGTAGCATTGCTGTACATCAAGTGTGCTAAGATTTTTACTGTAGTCATATTTTGAACAGCTTTTTCTTAAATTTTCCATCAGTTTGTTTTAAAGTGGTGTAGGGCATGTAGCTGTTCTCCTTATTTCAGTAAAGGTAACTCATCTTTCTTTTTAGGCTTGGGATTTGTCATCATATAGGCCTATGTTGTTATTTTTTTATATGTATAATATGTTAACATATATTTAATTAAGTATGCTGTCATTTTTGTTACCCTCAAAGTCCTTACAATCTACAATAAGTCTTGTCATAGCTTTGCTTATTTGATATATACTTTAATTTTTTTTTATATGTATAATATGTTAACATATATTTAATTAAGTATGCTGTCATTTTTGTTACCCTCAAAGTCCTTACAATCTACAATAAGTCTTGTCATAGCTTTGCTTATTTGATATATACTTTAATCACTTTTTATTTATGTTTTTCTTGAGCAAATCTTACTCAATGCCCTGTTTGTTGAAAGGCGTGATAAAAACAATAAACAGGTTCTTGTGCTTCATCTAGATTTATTTTATCTGGTGTATCAGAACTTCCTCCACCCTTTCAATCGCTAAGATTTTTTTTTTCAACTTCTAATTTAGCTGTGGATTTATCTATTAATTTTAGAGATTATTGTGGATCATTATCACATTATCCTACCATCGTTATTGTTGAATAATCCAAGACCTTGTGTTCCACTTATAAAAAAAATAACCCAAGTCATAATACTGAATAGTAAATACCTCTATGCACTTTGTTTCAACATCACTTTACTGTACATTGATAATATCATCTACTCTTGATTTTGTTCATTTATTCACTTTTCCCGATACTACTACAAAGAATCCTTAGTTTCATGAATAGTAAATACCTCTATGCACTTTGTTTCAACATCACTTTACTGTACATTGATAATATCATCTACTCTTGATTTTGTTCATTTATTCACTTTTCCCGATACTACTACAAAGAATCCTTAGTTTCAAATTTAATTAACAACAATGAAAAGAAAAAAAAAATCAAATGAGATTTAGATTTGATGAAAAGGTTTCTATACTGCTCACCTCAACAAGTCCACTTTATCAACTCCTGTCTGAAACATTATTTTAGGCTAGCTTATGATTTAGAATATGTTCTCCGTTAGCCAACAGTCAGTGTAGCACTGATATAGTCTTTTAACTGGTTTGATGGAATATACAGGGATTCTATGGAGACATGTTTGGGAAAGTGAAATTCATTTGGTCATGCCCAAGTTTTAGCTGGCTGTGTAGTATTGAATGAGGTCTAGTTTGTTAATTCTAGAGAATATCATGTGGGTCAACAATTAGTGCATACAAGTTAATTGTTTATCATCATGTGCAGTTCAGCCTGACTTTGGTGTGGATGTCTGTTTGGTAATTCATTAAGCTCCAGTGATGAATGCTATTGGTTTCTCTTATTCAATTTTCAAAAGCAAATAATTTTTACACAATGCGGATTATGTTAATCATAGGATTAATCTTTTTATAATATAGTAAATTATGGCTAAAATATTAAACAATTATATACTATATTAATCAGACTAATAAGTATTAGCAACTTTTATATTATTATTTTGACTTTTTCCTCTCCTAATCTAAATGTAGCATGCTTTCTATATTTTGTCCTTAATTTTTTTTCTATATTTTCTCTTATGGTTTGTATGTATCTTTTACCTGTATACATTAAAAATAGCTTTTTTTTGCAAAAGTTTATGTGTGTAGTCCTAAATTGTTTTTTTTTCTGAAGAAAAAACAACTGCATTGCAGTGTTTTATGTAACGCATTGACATAATTATGTCAGCAAGTTGTGTGTGTGATTAAAAATATGATTATGAATTTTTTTAAAGCTATTAATTTAATACTCAAGAAACATGTATTTATAGATCGTTCTGCAAAAATAGTGTCTAATTTAAATAATATACATATTTTTTTGAACAGTTTCTATATCCTATTTTTACCAAAGATAGTGGTTCTCAGAGGTGTTTCATACATTTTATATGTGGTTGACAAACAATTGAAAGGGATTTAATTTTTGTGTAGCACTTTATCTAGCAATAGCGACAATAAGTGCAATTTCCACTGAATTAAGAAATCTGGGAATGTTAATTATTCCTGAGTTAGATCCAGTCAGTTAACTGACAATGAAGTGTTAAAAAAGCACTAAATTCTGAGTTATAAAGTAGGTATGTTTCTTTTGTAAATAGAAAGAAGAGGAAATTGTTTTTATACATTATGCTTAGTTGCCAATATGTTTCCCTTTACTTTTTTATGAAGGATTCTCAATATGTATAGATTTATTATTACATATTACTATATTATTTTAAGTTTAATGTAAACTTAATATATAATGTTTGTTAATTTTTTAATTTTTTTTAAATGTCCCAATTAATTTGCTCTCCACATTAATCAAGATTGAGATTTAAGGTGTTTTGTTTTTCAAGTTAGTTGATGTACGTGTTTTGTACAATTCTTTTATTATGTCATGATTATGTATTTGAATAATATTATTTCTTTAATAATATAAATTGTCTAACACCAAAGTTTTAGTTTAAAAAATATACCTATTTTTAGGAAAACTTTTTTAAACACCTGAACAACTTGATATGTGTAGTGTAGGCCTACATATATAAACTTTAGGTTGTCGATAATGCTGTGTCCTATTTTAAGTGGAACAACAGCCGTTAACACCGTATGCAATTAACCACATACCAGGAGATATTGGTATTCATGTGTCTTTTTGTTTTGATTAGTTTGAGAAGAGGTTTCTTTATTTAAAATGAAATATAAGAACAAGGTATGCTCACCTTGAACTAATAGGCAGGACAAAAGATTTGGACGTTTCGGCTTAGAGCCTTCATCAGCAAACAAGACAAAAAAGAAGTAGGACAGGTAACAGAGCAGCAGAGATTTCCTTTTGTTGCCAGATGTAGGATTACATGAAGTGAAATAATATAAATATTGGTACTGTGAAAAAAAGGTATACAATCTTAAAGGACCAACATATTTATGGGTACATAAAATCTAAGGAATACGAAAAAAATAAGAACTACAGGGAAATTGAGAAACATTACTAAGAGGGTATTTTGATTCATACCATGTCTCTAAGCCGAAATATCCAAACTTGAATGCAGTCCATCAACTATTATCTTTTCTTTATTTATCATTTCTGGGCTAACACAAGATTCATTATTTTTAATTTCAAATTAAAATTTATCAGCCGTACATTAATAATTTTTGCCTATTTTTATACTTTGCATACATGTATTACTATTTCCATATCTACAGCACAGCTTAGACTTTTTATATTTTAGTACGTAAGTAGTTACAAAAGAAAGAAATTTAATTCAGGATTATCTCTGTTACTTCTGTAAAAACTTGTTAGTTTTCCCCATAAGAGTTAATTCCAATTCTCAAATGCTTAATTTAATTAAACATAAGGAAATACAAAAATAACAATTTTCTTGAAAGATATATGAATTTTCACATGATTTTGAGAAACAGTCAAAAATGTTTTATCGTTATTATTTTTTTTTTTGAGGAGTCTTATATATTACCATATGACTTTTGACTTTCTCTTCTGTGTTAGGAAATCAATTCAGTATTCACACTGCATTTACCTAGTGTTATAAACAATTTATCATCAAATGAATAATTCCTAAAATTATGGGATGATCCACAGACATTGAAGAATTTTTATCCAAGCCTGCATTTAATTCATTGTATACAGTGATTAGAATATTGTAAGTATTAAAAGAAAAAAAAATCTACTCATATTTTAAGTCATTGTATCTCCCCAGCCATTGTATCTCATCAACCCTTTTCAAAAAAACTCTAGGTGTAGGCCAGTGGTCGGCAAAACGCGGCTCGCGAGCCTCTTGCGGTTGTTTAGAGACCTGAGTGCTGCTCTGCCAATCGGCCACAAATCGTATTTGACTCTGAAAAAAAATGGTTCTTGACTAGAAATGGGGCTCTCAAAAAACTTTTCATCACCCGTCTGCTGATTGTTGGCTCTTTTGACTAATGGGTTTTCCGACCATTGGTGTAGGCTATCCTTTAAGCAATAGAAATATGAACGCTAACATCAGATAAGTTGCCTTATATTTTTATACAAATTGTCATGCTCCCAGGAGTCAGCTCCCAGTAGTCGGCCTACATTACATGTTGCTGTGGATTTCAGGTTGAAATCGTTTCTGTAGGCCTCTTGTATCATTTCAAAAATCAGTCATTTGTGGTCAAGCTGATGTCTTAACAATTTATTTTTTTTATAAATGAAATAAATAAAATTGAAAAAAATTTTTGCCAGCAAAACATTGAGGAAAGATACGTCTCTTCCTACACCCAAGTACTGTCGTTGTAATTTAAAATAAATTGGATACTTCTAAGGCACTTTTTTAATTCACATTTTAAGATAATTATAAGTGTAAGGCTCAAATGGAGCAGCTGCCTTTGAATGGACATGAATGAGTTATTAACAATATGGGATGTTTTAAGTCACAAAAACATGTTTATTTGTTTTTTCTTATCAACTTATCAAACATGATAAGTTTTTAAAATGTTTTTTTTTTTAAATTTAGACCCCCTAAAGTCATGGACACACAATTTGAGCCATAATAATATATTAAAATTAGGATTTATTATATTTACATGAATAATTATTTTGTTCTTTGTTATTCCTTTCCATTATCCAACAATATTTAACCTTGACCAGAGGTGATTACATTTAGAGTCTTAAGATGTTGAATGTTGTTAAAATGTTTATGAAAGAAATTTTGAAATGATTGCTAGACAAAACTTAACCTCATTTAGGAATGTGTAGATAGTTCCTAAGCCAAAGTTATCCGGGTTACCTTTTGTTGAAACCAAGTTAGTATTAATGTGTTAACTGTGTTTTAGTTTTACTTCCAACTTTTTTTTTTGTTTTTGCCATTAAGACCCAAGTGGTTCAATCTGTATTTACCTTGTCCAGTATTGTCCAAACTGCTCAATCTTACAAGACTTTCCCTCATAGGAGTAGCGACTGGTTCAATATCCGTCCTAGCTGTGTGAAACAAATACTATTTACATAATTTATTTTTTAATATAACTAGCTGTTGGATTTGCACAAGCAAAAGAAAATTAGGATTCTGTTTTTATCTTGCAAGGCCATAAAAAATACAATGTTATAGGTAAATCCGTGGGGAAAAATTTAGCTGGTAGTGTTAAGTCTTAGTTCTTGGAGTGCCCTAAATCCACTGCCAACAACTGCATCAGTTTGTAGTTTGCTTATGGACTTCCTAACATATTATGTTCATTTAAGACATTCCATCCTTAAAGCAAAGTTAACATGTGTAAATGTTAGGGATTATTTTCTTATATCTGGTAAGTCAGGGTAATTAAATAAAGGGGTGTTTGTTTTTGGAGGAACTTAACCGTAACTCTAATTGCAAAAACTTTGACACGACGATGATATAAGACTGAAAGCATGCCTCAAAGAAAACAACAGAGGAACCCGTTAGATATCTCATATAACACAGGTTTATGAAAATTTGACCAGTCCTAAAAATCTTTACTCATTCAGTACTCCATAATAAAGAAGTTTTGATGGGTAACTTATACTGGTTAGCTTAGTTGCCAAAAAGAATTTCAAAACTGGAAACCACCCCCCTCAAAAATGAAAACAAGGCGTCTATAGGACACTGATTTGGTTTATAGCAACAATGTATAACTGGGATGCTCTGAGAGTGGTCTGTTGTGTTATTTCGTGGTTGTTAACTTGAATGAGAACTCCAGGATGCATTTTATCGCTCTTCCGTTTTGTGGTTGTTAACTTGAATGAGAACTCCAGGATGCATTTTATGGGTTATTGTTTTTTTTTTTTTAATGTGTGGGGTTTGTTTGTATGAAATTATCAGAACAATGTCAACTAAACAAACATCTCCACTTCAGTACCAAGTTGTTTGTTTTTGTCTAGTTTACCATCACTTTACTGAATGGCTGCTGGTAGACTGCTTCACTGAATGACTGTGTTAGGAGCCAGGAATGTGTTTAGCGGAATTAGTAGGATAACTGGATCAACAAGAAACTGACACTTCCTCAATAAAGTAATATATCATTACAACTGAAATGTCTTTGTGCTTTTCTTATGTTCCCGTATTTTAAATTTCTTTTTTTTCTTAGCATTTATCTCTAATATTACAACTTTAAAAAAAAATGATGACATTTAATTAACCCTTGTTGTTTTCTGATGTTATTTTAAAATTGTATTTTTCAAATGAGTTTCCTTAGACCGCCCTGTGCTATCAGGTGAATTGTTTAGAGAGATCAACCATAAAAATGCCCTGTCAGGTGGTAGGATGAAAATTTTATTATTTAACTATGTTAAGAAACAAGGAAACTTAAATTTATATAATGTACATTCGTCCCAATACTCGATGTATCGATGTGGTATCATCCATGCATGAGTCCCCGATTTGTCCTCTTCATTTTAAAATTTTTTTTTTTTTGGTTAGACACACTTAAAAGTCATTGAGTACAACAGCCATTTCCTTTGACTTAATTACTTTCAAGCTATATTTCAATTTCATTGGTTTGATTTTGATGCAAGCATAATCATAAACATCCATAAGAAAAGGCTAAATAATTAAATCTTAAAATCAAAGATTTCTCGTGCGGAGATACTGATCTTCCATCGAGCGCCTCCCCAGGTGGCGGATAGGGGAAAGCCCACCAGATATGGAGGGTACCAGGGAAAGTGTAGGGATCCACAGAACCTTCTGCCTTGTAGGAAGTGGAGAATTCCACAGAACCTACTGCCTTGTAGGAAGTGGAGGGATCCACAGAACCTACTGCCTTGTAGGAAGTGGAGGGATCCACAGAACCTACTGCCTTGTAGGAAGTGGAGGGATCCACAGAACCTACTGCCTTGTAGGAAGTGGAGGGATCCACAGAACCTACTGCCTTGTAGGAAGTGGAGGGATCCACAGAACCTACTGCCTTGTAGGAAGTGGAGGGATCCACAGAACCTACTGCCTTATAGGGAGTGGAGGGATCCACAGAACCTACTGCCTTGTAGGAAGTTGAGGGATCCACAGAACCTCCTGCCTTGTAGGAAGTGGAGGGATCCACAGAACCTCCTGCCTTGTAGGAAGTGGAGGGATCCACAAAGGCTAGGGAACCTTACCCAAAAACTAAGGCAGCTATCCAGAGAGCTGTAAGGGGCAACCCCCCAGATGGTTGTGCTCAGTGTTAACAACCCGGCCATGTAAAAAAAAACAACAATGTTACGAAAGCCAAGCAACTGAACAAAAACCCTGACTGATACCAATGGAAATCGACCTATGCATGGATATGGACATGATTTTTGGATTGCGACTTGGAATGTACTAAGCCTGTTTAGAGCAGGAGCCTTAGCCAACCTTGTAAATCAGCTTGTCAAATATAAAATTTCTATTGCTGCATTGCAAGAAATTCGATGCAAAAATTCAGACATCCTCAAGACAAAAGAATACAGCATATTTTATAGTGGTAGCAACACCAACACTAGGAACAGGATTTGCAGTGAAAAAAGAAGCGGTCAGTGCAGTCATAGGCTTCAAACCAGAGAACGAAAGATTGTGTTCTTGAGCGTGTGCGATGAAAAATGTTCAACATAACACTAATAAATGTACATGCTCCAACGGAATACACGGAAGATCAGGATACAGAATTCTTCTATGAAACAATGGAAAAGATCTACGAAGAGGAACCACGACATGATATTAAAATAGTGATTGGAGACTTCGATGCCAAAATAGGAAAAGAAAAGGTGTTCATGCCAACTATTGGCAAGGAAAGTCTGCACCAAGAATCCAATGATAATGGGATCCGACTCATAGACTTCGCGGTAGGAAAAGGTATGTCAGTTAGCAGCACCAAGTTTCCGCACAGAAATATACATAAAGCTACGTGGAACTCACCAGATGGAATCACCCGCAATCAATTCGATCATGTTTTAATAGATCGAAGACATGGATCAGATATATTAGATGTTAGAAGCCTTAGAGGAGCAGATGCGGACTCGGACCATCTACTTGTAAGGGTGAAATATAGGCAGAGGATAAGCCTAGTTCACAATGGTCGTAATCAAAGAGAGAAACGATACGATCACCAAAAGCTGCCCAAAGACCCATTAACTGCAAAAGCTTACCAGAATGAAGTAGAAGCACAATTAGAAGCATCACGCGAGGAAATAAACGGGGAAAACAACATAAATGATCAGTGGGATAGGATAAAAAATGCCATTAAAAGATCAGCAGAAAAAGTAGTGGGATTTCAACAAGCCAACAATAGAGTATGCTGGTACGACAATGAATGCAGAGAGACTGTGGAAGAAAGAAACAAAGCACGAATGATCATGTTACAAAGGGAAACCAGAAAGAAAACACAAGCATACAAGGAAGCCAGAAGGAAAGCAACAAAAATGTGTAGGAAGAAAAAGAGGGAATGGGAAAATGATAAACTAAACGAAATAGAAGATTTATCAAGAGAGGGAAATATAAGAGGAATGTTCATGAAGATAAAAGATGAAAAGAATTGATACCAAGCCAGACCGCAAATGTGTGAGAGCCACAATGGAGAATTACTCACGGAAAATAGTAAAGTATTGGAGAGGTGGGCTGAATATTTTGAGGACATACTGAATGCAGACAAGAAGAAGATTATCAACTCCCAAAGGGAGGACCAGACCCGTTTATACAATGCCCAATCCTAGAAGAAACCAAAGAGGTAATTAATTACATGAACAATCACAAAGCCCCCAGACAAGACCTTATCACAGCAGAACTGATTAAATATGGAGGAAAAGAACTACACAATCAGATACATAAACTTATAACTAAAATTTGGCAAGAGGAGAAAATTCCGACAGATTGGGAAACAGCATTAATAACCCCAATACACAAGAAAGGCTCCAAACTTCAGTGCACAAACTACAGAGGAATCTCCCTATTAAATGTTACATACAAAATACTGACGAAACTTATTGCCAAAAGACTACAACCTTACACTGAAGAAATACTAGGTGATTACCAATGCGGATTCAGGCCTAACAGATCAACGACAAGTCGCAACGTGATTTACACCATCATTTGCAAAAAGTGCGGCTAACTATACATAGGAGAGACAGGTCGTCGCCTTGGGGACCGGTTCAGAGAGCACCTCTATAACATAAATAAACACGCTCTCTGTCCGGTCTCCAAACATTTCAATAGCCCTAACCATAATGGTATCTCAGATATTGTAGTTACTGGTATACTCTATACAAGTAACACTGCAGATAGAATCTATATGGAGAACAAATTAATAACTAGATTTGGTACGTTGTCTCCATATGGATTGAACCAAATCCATAGTTTTACTTAGCTGCCATGTCTTTTTCCTGTTTGGTTTTTCCAATTATGTTAAAATCATTTCCTTTCTAATTCTCTTTACTTTGTTTTTTCTGGTTTTAGCGCCCTCTCCTATATTTTTTCTGTTTTAGGTAGGATATGTATATTGATATTACGTAAATTTAATTTATATTTATTTAAATGTGTTTTGTTTGTTTGTACTAATGAAGGCATGTGCCGAAACGTTTAATTGTGTATGATGTATAATTATTATTAAAGCTAACTCATATTGTTCTATTGAAACTATTTGTTCGTGTCTTATTAATCAGATTTTCACCATCAGATGCCTATTAGAGAAATGCTATGAATTTAATATACCAGTACATCAACTCTATGTCGACTATAAAATGGCATATGACAGCATCAAAAGAAACTATTTATGTGAGACTCTGTAGGAGTTTCGGATACCCAACAAACTGACAAGGCTAATACATGTAACACTAAACAACTCAACAGAAATAAAAGAAAGAATATCAGCCGGAAACAGGGCACACTTCAGTAGTCAGAAAATGCTCAAAAGTAAAAACATTACAAGAGAAACACAGAAAACTATAAAACTGTGATCAGACCAGTTGTAACATATGCAAGTGAAACTTGGACCCTAACAAAAACAGCAGAAAACCTATTAAACACATGGGAGAGGAAAGTTCTCAGGAAAATATATGGGCCAACAAAGGATGAATATGGATGGAGAATACGAACCAACCAGGAATTATACAGTCTATATCAGGATCCTACGATAGTGGCAGAAATAAAAAGAGGCAGGCTTCCTGGGCAGGACACCTAGAGAGAATGCCAAATGACAGAGGAACGAAGAGGGTACATCAACAATACCCCAGAGGAAAAAGGCTCAAATGCAGACCTAGGCTTAGGTGGATAGATGATGTAGAAAAAGATCTACAGCAGCTGAAAGTCCAAGCATGGAAAAGAAAAGCATTAGTTAGGTCTGAGTGGAAGGAAGTAGTGAGGCAGGCCAAAGCCCTACATGGGCTGTAGCGCCACAGGGATGGATGGAAAATCAAATATTTATAAAGATTTTTTTTTTTGCAAACCCAATCAATAAGTGGGCCTGGTGAAGTCCACCTATTTTATTGCCATTTTCTGATGTATTTTTCCCCCTTGAAAGATTCAATGAAACGTAATATTTTAAAATGTGATTAATGACAACAGGGCACTGTCTATTTTCAAGGGTTATTTTTGGTAGTCATATGTTTATTTTTTTTTATTTATCATAACCCATGAACAATTTTAATATTGAACCTTGCACCTATCTCGTGGCCCTCCATTATCTTTGGATTGGGCATACATCATCCGAACTGATAATCGTCGGTGGGAGCTGTACCCCTTTAATGATGTCTGCCGCTTTCTCGCCAACCATCATTGTAGGTACGTTGGTATTCCCGGATGTGACGTACGGCATAATGGAAGCATCAGCGACCCTGAGTCCTTGGATGTGACGAACCCTGAGCTGAGTGTCCACCACTGCCGTGACGTCGTTCGCTGATCCCATCTTACATGTCCCGGATAGATGCTGCCCGCTTAAGGGTCTCCCTTTAACGACACATCCCCAGTAGTCTGTGGAATCAAATATGTACTGCGAGCACATGCTCGGATGCTGAACATCGGCGAGTTTGGCGCCAATCGACGCCATCGTTTTAGACTGTATGACCCGCTTGCAGATTTCAACCGCGCGAACAAGGACATCGACGTCTTCTTGAACCGACAGGAAGTTGACATCTATAACGGGTTGGTCCAGGGGGTTGCTGCTGCGTAATCTCAGGGTGCCCCGACTGGCTGGTCGTGCAACAATCGGCAAAAACCCAAAGGCGTAAGTTGCGTTCTCACGTGCGCTTAATTCTTTTTGTACATCTGGGTCGTAGTGGAGCAGTGTCTGGTGAAAGAGGTGAACAAACGCTTTTGAATGTATAACATCGTACGCATAAACATTCATTATATCAATGGTCGTTTATAAATTTTGAGCAAATAACAACAGCGTCGCTACGCCAAATAACATGTCTCAGTTGTATATCTATAGCCATCGTTTAGGAACGATTTAGCTTTAGTTGCATAACTTGCACTTCAATAAATTTAATGATGTGATATACCCAGGCCTTCTGTCTTACTTAAGCTTCCTGATGTCTGTACAGTCGTCACTTGTTTATTTGGGCTAATCGGTCCCAGTCTCTACCGCGATAAGTGAAATTCCGCGAGGTAGGATTCTTTTATTTTATGGATGTAATACCGTCGTAGTTAGAGCATAGGAGACCTGTTCAAGACCCGAAGTCTGAATACGGGTTTTAAAATTATTAGATCCTCTGGCAGTTTTCAAATTCGTATACATAGGCCGCCTACAGTCCATATGTACAGTGATTTTAAATGTCATACAGAGGTTTGTAATTGACTAGGACAACCGAGCGCGCGCAGTATCATTTTCACTATCTCGATCAACTTTTTGATGAATGCATGTCATATTTGAAAAATATAGAGTGGAGCCGCCAAAGTAGAAGTGCAAAGTGGCAAAAGACGACTTTATTTCTACCCTTCGTGGCAAAACCTCCAAATTCGTGGCTTACCATCTACTCTTCCTGGCCAAACCCCCACATTCGTGGCTTACCATCTACCCTTCCTGGCCAAACCTCCACATTCCTGTCTTACCATCTACCCTTCCTGGCCAAACCTCCACATTCCTGGCTTACCATCTACTCTTCCTGTCCAAAATTCCACATTCGTGACCTACCATCCATCATTCCTGGCCAAACCTCCACATTCGTGGCTTACCATCTACCCTTCCTGGCCAAACTGCCACATTCGTGGCCTACCACCCATCCTTCCTGGCCAAACCTCCACATTCCTGGCTTACCATCTACCATCCCTCATTCAGATTCATGACGATCCCACTTACGCCAAAGCTGTATAAATATTTCTTTGATTGTACACCTCCCTTTCGATCATACTCTCCCTGTTAGTGGTTCATACTCTCCCTCTTAGTGGTTCATACTCTCCCTCTTAGGGGTTCATACTCTCCCTCTTAGTGGTTCATACTCTCCCTCTTTGTCGATCATACTCTCCCTCTTTGTCGATCATTCTCTCCCATTTTGTCTAGCATACTCTCCCTCTTGTTGATCATACTCTCCCTAATTTGTCGATCATACTCTCCCTCTTTATTGATCATACTTCCCTCTTTGTTGATCATACTCTCCCTCTTTGTCGATAGGCCCCAGTTCACTCAGTGAGTATCCATTGCCTCTATCTTTTTATCCCTCTCTTATGACCCTATTTCTCTTATGACCCTTTCCAACTCTGATGATCCTTTTCCCTTCTGATGGCCTTCTCCTACTTTAATATCACTTTCCTTCGTTGATGAATTATCACTGACGCTGGCCCTGTTCGACAACGTCTCCCTTTTCTTTGACTCTCTCCCTCCTTGATGATCCCTTAATTCTTTCGCGAATTTACCCTCTTAAATGACACTCTCCCTCTTTGATTATCTTCTCCGTCTTTTGATGACCTTCTCCGTATTTGGTGTCCCCACTCCCTCTTTGATGTCCCTCTCCTCTTTGAATACCATCTCCCTCTTTAACGATACTCGTTCTCTTTGATGACACCTCTCCGTCAACGATGGCCTTCTCCCTCTGTCATGACCACCTACCTCATAGATCAATCGCTCTATCTCTCTTTGATTACCCAAACCTCAACAAGCCCCTCTCTTACTTTAATTCACCACTTCGGCCTAAAAGTTAAACATAAACTATGCCTTGCGGTAGTTTCCATATCGCCAAAGTATATGTTTAAGTGCATTTTCATTATTTTATCCCGCACTTCAGCTTTGCTGAATGTTTCTTTATATTTTAACAAACCATAAAATCGCAACTTTTCTATCACTATCATTCATAGGAATGTGTTTTAATAGAAAAATACAAAATATTAATTTATAAAAGTTGTTATGTAATTGCGTCGAATTTAACCCTTACTTACGTCAGCTAGGTCCTTGTATTTTGGCACAAAAAGTGAAAAGAAAATCTGCAAGTCTGGCCAGTCCATCTGTTTCGTTATCGGCGTGGTGCTGGTGTGGAAGCATGCACCTGTCCCAGCCACAGAGAGTGGTCCTTGCCTCAAAACCTCGTACTCTTCCATTGCCCAGGGCGATTCAATTATAACGTTAGGCATGTTGAAAGGTTTCTCAATGGAGGCGACCAAATCGAATATGACGTGGTCCTGAAGATTATCCCCCACCGGAAGGTCGGCCACGACGGATATGTTTAGATCTTCCAGATGCTTCTTTGGACCAATCCCCGATAACATGAGCAGTTTCGGGGACTCGATGGCTCCAGCAGATAGGATAACCTCTTTCCTGGCTTCAACGTAGAAGGTTTTCTCTTGTCTCAAAACGAATATTCCTTTGGCCTTTCTGGATTGTATATCAATCTTAAAAACTTTAGCATTGATGACGACATCGAGATTAGGACGCTCTGAAATCGAATGGATGTAGGCACGAGACGCACTGGACCTTTGACCGTTGTCCGTGTTCTCCTGGCAACGTGACACGCCCTCTAAGCTCTCGCTGTTTGGATCTTTGTTGTATTTATACCCTAGCTCTCTGAAGGCCTCAATGATTTTATCTGTCACCTTATAAAGCGGATAGGTCAAGGTCACCCCGACCGGGCCATCTGACCCACGATACGGGGATCTCAGCTCTGGGCTGGTCACTCGCTCCAGCTTTTTAAAGTAGGACAGGACGTGAGGATAATCCCAAGAGTTGTCTCCCGTGTAGTTGGCCCATCTGTTGAAGTCACTCTTGTCTCCCCTGAAGTAGGCCATGTAGTTGATGCTGCTGGAACCTCCGAGAACGACGCCACGCTTGTAATTCAACACCCCATTCCTTAAACCTTTGAATCTGTCTGGTCTGGGAACTGAGACGCCATATAAAATTGTAACAATCAAATTCAAGGTGTTAAAATGTTAACATATTTATTTGTGTATGCGTGTGTGCGTCTTTGATTGAGTGTGCTAATTTATAATTATATATATAAGAATGAGCTATGCTGACCATAACGCCAAAGAAGTGAAAAGATTTCACTACGCTCGGATTCATAAAAACTTTCATAGTTATTTTCCATTCTTTTACGGAAATCGAATAAATTGAAAAGCGCAAAAAATATTAAATATCCGCTTTTATTTTAGAAAAAGAAATATTTTAAGAATTTTATCCAAGTTTGAAATTTATGGGGAAACGTTTATTCAACATAATTATGATCAAAGAATTACATCGTAATTTGGGAAAACCAAAACATCTGGGGTTTTTTTAGTGCGTTTTTTGATGCGTTTTTAAATATTGCGAAATAAAATTAAAGTATTTTTTTTTTCTAAATAATTAAGAAAATGACTTCATAGCGCGAATCATTTGATATAATAACCGCGGGTGACAAAACCGATAATTTATTTTCACTTCTTAAAAATAAAATTAATAAATATAATTGATTGCTTTTAAATCTAAAATATAAAAATGAATGTCTGTATGTATGTATGTCCCGGATGCGCTCATATACTATTCATGCGATTGCTATAAAACTATGGTGAGTTTTTGTACACAAACCTGTGCATTTTTCTGAGTCATTACAATTGTTTTTAAATATTTCGTTTTTGGCCGTTGGCCCTAAATTGTTTTTTTTTTCTTTGTACGAGCTATGTAAATATAATTTCCATATGCGCTCCTATACCATTCATCCTACTGCGATAGAACTTTGGTCAGTTATTGTGCACACGCCGCAAATGTTTCTGAATCCTTACAACCATTTTTAAAAATTCCTTTGGGCGCCAGGGGCTCTAAATTCTTGTTTTCTAATCTGAGCTATAAGTTCAAACAGAGCTAATGCATGAGTGGATGGAGTTTTAATGAAATAAAAATACTGATATTTAAGTGTGTGTGGTACATAATAAATTGGTTTCTGAATTAGTGAAACCATTTAAAAAGATTACGTTTGGAGCCCGAGGCACTAAATCCATTTTTATCTTATATCAGCTACACAAATATAATTTCCGAATGCGTTCATACACCATTTATCCAATTGCGATAAAACTTTAATGAGTTGTTGTCCGCACGCCCGCAAATATTTCTAAGTTAGTACAACCATTTTACAATTTTCTGTTTTGTCCGCGGGCCCCAAATTCATTTTTAGCTATATAAATATAATTTTCGTATGCGTCCCGATACCATTCATCCGATTGCAATAAAACTTTGATGAGTGTTGTGCGCACGTCCTCAAATGTTTCTGAATTTAGTACAACCAATCTAAAATATTCCATTTTGGGCCGGGGCCCTAAATTTGTTTTTATTTAAATTATATGAGTTATATAAGTATAATTTTCAAACATAGCTATTGCATGAGTGGATCAATTGCTACAAGTGTGTAGACTAGCTTTTGGAAAATCCTTGCTTCTCACATGGACAGCTGTGTGTGGCCTGCTCACCGATCGAAAAACTTTCTAATTTATTAGTGTACGCACCATACAGAGAAGCAAAAAAAAATAATAATATTGTACACATAAAAGTTATTTCCAAAAACATGATTGAAATACAAACACTTTCTTTCTAAGAGTGGCATTGAAACGCATGCCGGGTTCTCGCGAGTTCTACAATAAATAAACAAATATACCGTGTAAATAATTGTGAAATTTCAGGTTCCCCGATGCAAGGTTTTTATAAAAAAAAAAAAATGTTTATAAATAGGGTCTTATTTCAGGTTTGCTTATTAGCACAGGGGTTGGAAACCTGATGTGTGAGGAGCAATTTTTTAATTTAAAACTGCTAAGAAAATCTTTTGGGAGCCGCATGATATTTTATTTTTAGATTGTTTTTTTTTTAAAGAGCATCTATTTCTTCTAAGAGCCTCGAGTTGCCGATAATGTATACGTACCTGAATGATACCAGCTTGGAGTCTATCCAAGGCCGGGATTTATAGTGTGTGACCTGTGCCCTGGCACACTACGCCTTGGCCACAGGGGCGCCTGGACGCCCAGTAAATATTTAAATTCCCTTAGTTTAGTATAATCAAGTATGAATCTCGGGTCCGGGGTCGAGAAACGTAATCTTTCTTTTCATACAATGAGTTAATACAATGAAAGTTGCAGTCTTCATTTGGATACTACCACCGGGGTTGGGACCAACCGAAAGGGCGGAGTCATACATTGAGAGGGAAGAGGGCGCCGAACGGGTGCATTGCACAGGGCGAAAGTTGACCTAAGGCAATCGTTGGTCTATCTTTGGTCTCAAAGTAGACGCGCCTTACCCATTATTGGCTCAGCTGGATGAAACCAGGTTGTTCTTTAACGTTGGCGCACGTCGCCCATCACTTGCTTAGCTGGATGAAACCAGCGGGGTGTCCGTCGAAGACCGCGAGTTCTTAGTAATAAACATGTGCTCCTGTGGAGCAGTTTTCTGTTTAAATGGCATATGTAAAGAAGAGACTTAGACCTAAGAAACAAATATCAATTAAAATAAGTATCTTTACAAAATATGCCGCCGCCCACAAGATATTTTGTTTCGCAATAAACCAGTTTAGCCAAACACACACACAAAGTAGTCACGGGCTAAGAGCCCTGACCTTTTTATTGGTCCCGCGACAGGGGTTGCAATTTTTTTATCTGGGGTGAGAGGTGGAGTTGTGGGGGGGGGGGGGTCGGAGACGACTTTAATTTTTCTCGATAGTATTTTCATTGACATAATGAATATTACTAACAAACTGGAATCTCCATACAAGCTATGAAATTATGGTAAAAGCAGAAAAAGTAGGTCAAACAATAAAAGCCCTAAAATCCTCCCTGGCCGGTAATCACAAAAGGGATGATTATTAGAGACTGGGGTCTCTCGATGATAGCATAGAATAATTGAATACAAGGTCAGCTCATTGAGTCAGTGATTAAGTGACCAAATAATGTGACGTAACAGAATAGAAGGACAGTTTCCAAAAATAATATTTAAAAAAAAAAAAAAAGGTTTCCTCAGACTCAAAAGTGAAGCATATGGCCGACTTGCAAGGTGGTGTTGGGGAAGCAGTGGTATAACTTGAATGACTGTGACCCGGTGATGACTCACAAAAGTTGAGTACCTAACGCACATACACCGATTTATATAATCTTAGGCCTACATCTAAAACTCAAAATGCCACACGGGGCCATTGCCACTTTCACATATCCTAGCTACGTAACGAGTATGTGGGTGGAAAATCTCGACTGTCTAGAACCTCCAGAGGTTTTAATCCGACGTTGAAAAAAACAACGTTCTAACCTGTCAACACTAAATCACTGTAACTGCTACCTACCGCTGTAAAAATTCTGGGTTATATTTGGATTGCTCCAGGCTCGTTCGGCCCAAGCAGGTACAGCAATCTCCCTGATCCCTCGGTCATCTCCACCTTGTTCTACCAGCAGCACCGTCACGTGACTGTCTTCTGATAACCGACAGGCTACAACTGAGCCAGCCGACCCTGCTCCAACTGCAGGATTATGTGTAGTGGAATTAGGTAAGGAAAATGTATCTTTTGGATCCAATCAGATAGTGAAGATTTAATCAATTTGTATAAAAGTGGAAGCACATGTTGAGAGCAGATGTGGTATTAACGGGGAAAGTCCATTTGAGCTGCTATTTCGTGCAAATTTGACAGAAAATATGAATCAGTCAATTTTTAAACAACTTTAACTTTCACTTTAAGGATCAGAAAATAATCAATATTAAAATGTCCCACCGGCTCCAATTGTCAAGGCACAAACATATCAGTTCTTTTTTGTTGGAGCTATATAAAAAATGACGTAATGAAAACAATTTTACCAAAAAAAAAAAAAAAAAATTTGTCAAGCTAAATTAAAATATGTATTTTTGTCATCTTCAATATTAGTTTATACCTAAACAAATATATGCACATACAAACACACACCACACACACACACAGACACACACACACATACATATATATTATATATATATATATATATATATATA